>JAOXYL010000113.1:15105789-15127705 GCA_028564955.1 Terapon puta | reverse complement strand
TGTGTGTGTGTGTGTGTGTGTGTGTCTCGAGTGTGTGTTCCCTCGGCTCAGTCTCATGGAACAGCGATTACCTCCAGCTCTGGGGCCCTGAACAGAGAATACGCCCCCCATCGGTCCACCAGGGACCCATACACATAGTAATAGGCTGCTTCTTGCCTTAATTTCCCTCCCTCCTTCTCTCTTTCCCTCTTTCCCTCCTCCTCCCTTCTTTTCTTCCTCTCCATCTCCTCACTCTTCCTTCTTCTCTCTCTCTCTCTCTCTGCCGCAACAGGATGGGACTTTTTTTTTTCCCAGGCACAAAGGTGCCCGAGAGCAAGATGAATGCGCTGTGCCTTTTTTTTTTTTTTTTCCCCGATAGCGGCACATGCATATATTAAGTGTGATTAAACGCTGTGCAATGCCTCCATCAAGTGCTTTCTAATGGGCTTTTTTATGACATGAATTAGTCATAATGGGAGAGCGCCACAGCCGAAAACCTCCAACCACTGTTGCTGTTGTTGTTGTTGTTGATTTGGAAATTTCACCATACACATGAGGGCTTCTGCTTATACCGCTTAAAGGTGGGTGAGGGGCATCTTTACAGTATGGATGAATGAGGCTGGCAGGCATTCGGCAACTCTGAACTTATGTTTCCTCACTGCCTTATCGGTGCTCCCTTTTGTGGGAGCGTGCGCGCCGAATGCGTTTTTTTTTTTACTTGAGAGAGAAGGTGCAATGATCAAAAGGTAAATTTATTTCAGTGTCTTGACTCACACAAAGCTTTTTAAGGAACATGTAGGCAGCAGCGAAGGAGTCTATATTTCCCCCCATTATAGGGAAATGGGGCCAGATAAGCATGGATTTGGTGTGAGCTTGTTTCTTTGCCATGGAGCTCCCCTGTGCACCTCGGCCCCCATAGAGGGATTACATATGTATCATCAGCCGTGCTCTATGACTAATTACATCTGTGAGATGAGATTATGGGGAGGTTTACCAAGCCAATCCCTCCTCTTAGGCTATGTGTATCGGTTCCAACACGAGGTATTACACTATGTGTCTGTGTGAGTGTGTGAAAGAGCGAAAGATGCCAGTTTAGGAGAGAACTGACTGACATAAATCCGGTTAACATTTTTCTTTTCGTCCACATAAAACGGCCTTGCATTTTGGGCCAAATACTCCTCCTTGTGGCCCATCGTTGCCCAACATTGTCTCTCTGATGTCTGGCTTCCTCCCTCCCCTACCTTTCGCTCTGTCTTTCCTCCTTTACATTCATCCTTACTACCCATTTGGCTCCCCTGGCTGTCTGCCCCTTCCCGCCACTCCTCATCCGGTCCTCTTTTCTAATTTTGTCTCATCCTGGGCGCTCAAGTCTCCCAGCTTCCCTCTCTGTCTCCTTCAATCTTTTAGGCCTCTCTCTCTCTTTCTCTCTCGCTTCACCTCACATGTTTCTTCCCTCCGTCCATCTCCCCCTTTCTTCCAATCTTCTTTCATGCGGTTGTCCAGGAGATAATCTCGAGTCAGCAGGAGATAGACCAAATTGTTCCAAACACAGTGTTCCCTTTCAGCCCCCATGTCACTGGCTTTGGCCTGCCTGGCATACAATGATAGACGCTGCCTTCAGTCACACACACACACATACTCTCTCTCCCTCTCTCTCCCTCTCTCTCTCTCTCTCTCTCTCTCTCTCTCTCTCTCCCTCTCTCACACACACACACACACACACACACAGATATATGGATGGCCAGCATTCAGCAGGTTGCAGATAAGCCCCTCTGATGTCACTTGCAACACCATGTGATGAGCCGCCTGAGAGAGAAAGAGAGAGAGGGTGGGGGGGGTGGGGGGGGCAAGGAGGGAGATTGAGCAGGATTGATTTCTGCTGTCACCATGGCAACAAATAACATGATCCTCTCCAAAAGCACACCTTAATTAGTTAAATTATGACTTGTGGGAGAGGGAGAGGGATGGGGAGACAGAGAGGGAGAAAATGGAGAGGGGGTGGGAGAGAGGGGGATTTGTAGAAGAGAAGGGAGGATAGAAGAGTTTTTCTTTTCTGATGCTGCATGCTCATCCTCAATCTTTTGCTAGAGCCGCTTGTTTGATCAGGGATATGCTGTGTACTGTGCTTTTTACTGTGACTTTCAGATGTACATGCCGCTTGGTTTTTACAACAACAATAAAGGAGTATGGCAGTGACAGACTGCCAAATATCATCTTTGTACGATTTTGTGAGTTCTGTTCTTCTGCAGCTTTCACTGTTACCCACTCATCTCTCCGCAGCCTGTCATTTCACAGTGAATCTGAACTGGATTCATCTCCGCCCGATTCTACTGACATCTCTCTCCTCTTTGTGCGGTAGGCAGGGGAGCTATCAAGGCCCTGGCATCAGTCAGGCAAGCACCATGGCTACCACGGTGCCCTACAGCCAGCCAACGGGAAATAACAACTCAGCCATGGGCAACGCGCAAGGTCCACCCTTCAATATTACGGCTTCAGGTATACCTTATATAAGCGATATATCAGTTATATTCTATGGTTTTTATTTTCTCAGTGTATAAACACTTTGAAAGAGGCAAACAGGAGTGCAGGTGCTGACACGAGCAATACAAATGTCAACATTTAAACCACAGTAATATCTGAAAGAAACATATTCAAAAAGGGAGCTAAATTATGTCAATCCCCCCTCATAGTTCTACAGACCTCCATCATCATATATTTCCTATATTTCATAACCTGTTGAATCAGAAATCCCAGCCCACAAGGTTAGTGTCAGACTCTCGAGTTCAACCGTTGCATTGGTGTTTAATGTACAGCACAAGCTACTCAGGATTGGGACCAGACGGGGCAAAAGATAGTGAAAGACTAAGAAATCAGTTCTCTGAGACACCGGTTGCTTTCTCAGAGCTCTCACTTTTCCTGTAGAACTGGCCCTCCGGTGAGCAAAGATTAATGTGGTGCATCCCTTTTTCTTTTAGCCCTTCACCCTGCTGCATTGTTGCTAAACACACCTCGGAGAACGCCGTGGCTCCCAAAATGAAAGGCATCTTTTATTCAAAACCAAATATCAGAATGTATGACATTTGGAAAACTTCAAACGAATTAGAGCGCCAAGGTTCCTCAAAACTCATCTGGTTTGCCCCTGGGCACGGTAAAAAGCCATTAGTTTTCCCACCGTGCTGCAGCACACAAGGGAAAAATAAAGAGGGGAACCTTGTATCCAAGGACCCCTTTTCTGTTAATAAGAAATATGCAGCTGGCACTAAGAAAAGTAGTCTTTGCGGATCTTCACTCTTCTTCAATTAGAAATCTCATGAAGGTACACAAATGTCTTTGAAAACAGAAACAAGGCTTCTTGTCAGCCAGCATCTCTTTAATGCTAACCTTCCCGTTCGGTCGCCACTTTGAATCTGTGAGAACATGAATGATTTCTCCCAAACTGAAGATGTGCAGCCAGCAAGGTTGAGGGAGCGCGCTGGCTCGCTTTTACTGGAGTCTTATCTCATTCTCTCCCTATGTCTTCCTTAAGCAGCAGTCTTTTTATACATTTCTTTCACAGTCTCCCCTTCGAGATGAATGTCCGCACAGGCTTTAGAAGGGCCTTGAGAAAACAGAGAGAAAAATACACAATATTTTAACTGCTGAAAGACATGTGTCCGTATTACATTGTCAGATTTTGTCTGTGGCATTATGTAAACCATTATCTGGCAGCTTTCAGCACACACAAAGAAGGGACTATTCATTTTAGGATGTTAAAGCACATTGAATCAACTGTAATACCAAAACCCAGGTGTATGTGCCAATTCTAATGTGGTGAAAACATGCCTATTGATATTGTTGGACATTGTTCATTTTTATTGCCAAAGAACAAAGCTTACCTTTCCCTAGATATCTCACATTGAATGTTTCTTATTTAGTTTCTCAGCATATTATGTTCAAAAATGTAATATTTAATATTTTTTAGTAAATGCTCACTCTTTCTTGGCGAAGGTGCCATGGGAATGTCAGGAGATGGGATGATGAGCCCAGATGGGAAACTGAAAACAGACGTAAAAGACGAAAGCAGCCCCGCCAACGAGCCTCACAAACCAAAGGTACCTCCTTGACCTTTTTCCTTTTCCCATCCTTCTCTGCAATTCCCTCTCTCGCTCTGGATTTTTTTGTTTTCGTTGTTTTGTTTTTTGATCTTGCGCTCCTAATGAAGCAAACCAAATCTGATCAGCATATGCTGCCTCAGCACAGTGGGCTGTAGCTCTGTTGTTTTCTCGCCATATTTAATGATTTGTTTAACATTTACCATTCCTAATGTTTTCCTCGCTTTGTTTTTGCCCCCAGCACTCTGTTCTTGCTGATGTTTTGGCAGCCTGAGCTGCAAAAAAGAGAGAGAGACACAGAGAGAAAGAGAGGGCTCGGCATCTGCAGTGCACACATGCATGTACACACATTCAAACGCAACACAGGGATATAATGCACACATGCTCGCGCGCACACACACACACAAACTCACGCACACAAGCATATTTATTTATTCATTTTATTTAACAAGAAGACAAGAAGCCACACGCTGGCCTTTTTTTTCCATTCAGTCACACTCACATACCCTGTATACACCATCTCTCCCTTAAACACCGCTTCCTCAGTGCCTCCTCTCATTGCACACACAAACACACACACACACACGTCCCAATACACAATGCTGACTTCTCATTTTGCCCTACAATTGCAGCTCAGCTCAGCTCAGCAACAACAGAACTTTGCTCTTTGCTCTTTTCTACCCCCTCCCCTTGTTTTTGCTTAACAACCCCTCTCCCGCACACACACATACACTCTCACATGGAGCACACAAACGTGCACATACACTCACACACGCCTCCATCACATCCACTACAGTCTACGTCTTTTCCCCTCCAAATCCCTGTCTTTTCTTTTGCTGATTACGGTAGTAGGGCCTTTTGAATTATTTAAGGCAGTCAGAGCAGCCAGAAAGACCCCCAGTGCTCCCAAAAGAGATGATCTGTCTGCCGAGAGAGAGAGAGAGAGAGAGAGAGACAGAGAGAGAGGGAGGGAGGGAGGGAAGGCGAGAGAAGGAGGGAGCGATAGAGAGAGAAGGAGAGAGGGAGAAAGATAAGGTTTTGCTGACATGAGCATTCTGTACACACACCAGAAGCACTTGTCAAGCTGTTGTTCCCTCTTTCGCAGTCTCTTTCACACACACACACACACACACAAACACACACACATACACTCGACACACACTCGCACAAACACTGACATGAGCTAACATGGAGTGATCTACACAAAGTGGAGCCTGTATACAAATTCACACACACTAAGATATAGGCGCAGGCTAATACATACTGATCACTATGCATGTTAAAGCTCTCGTATGCAAACACACAATAACACACAATAACAGCAAGGCGTGCAACAATTCTTATGCACACACACTCACTGTATTCGACTGCAGAGTTGGTGGTGTAAAAAAAAACATTTACTTCAGTATTACCTCAGTACTTCAGTACTTTACTTGCAACATGAAACTTCTGCTTCACTATATTTCATGGGGGAAAAATGACTTTTTACTGCACCATGTTAATTTGACAGCTATCGTCACTACTTACCTTACACAGTCTAATTTCTATTACAGGATTTGTATTTATACTTTATATGAATAATATGGTGTATGATTTATTTTATTTTCACTTTCATGAGATCCTTCTCAGATCTTACATATAAATGTGCCAGATTTAGTCATACAGGATTATGACTGGAGCGGCATGCAAGTTGGTGGGATATGAAAATAAATATTAATATGGGACTGTCTGTATAATGAGTACTTTTTTGCCACTTAATTTATATCTTGATACCAAAACGAACTGATATTTTAACATTATAGTATTGCTGCTTTTATGTATTGAAAGATCCACAAACAGTAGTGGAAGTAGTATTCAGTTACTTCACTTAAGTAGAAGTAATACCACAATTTTAAAAATACTACATTAGAAGTACATCAACAGTTCTGCATTCAGAAAATATTAAAAATGCAGAAGTGCTAGTAAAAAGTGCTCATTATGCAGCGTGGCCCCTTATAATGCGTTGTTGTCATTAATGCTTAAAGATTTAAGGAGAATTTAGTACTTTATATACTCTTGGTTATATCTCACCAGTTACAGGATGGCTACAGCAACAATAACAGCAGCAGTGGCTCCCAGCAGTGTGTGTCCCAACCAGCCACGCCAGGCGGGGCTCTTCCCGTGCCCTCCCCCCTCTCACCCAGCCCAGCCAGCCTGTCGTCCTACCACGGAGACGACAGCGACAGCATCAGCAGCCCGCCCTGGCCTCTCAAGACGCCCTCCAGTCCTGTAAGAACTTAAACCGCAAACACTGTTGAATGGATGGATGTGTGCATTTACTGAATAAGGACAGGAATTACATTACCATATATTCACAGAGACCAAACGGAGCGACTTAACGATCAGTAGTGCAAAGTGAATTTCTCTGTATGGATAATAATGTCTGTACAAGCTGTTAGTTTGATTGATTTATGTTTGACTGGAGGATTATTGTGTAATTGCTTTATCAAAAGCTGGTTCCTCGACCACAGCCGTCTTTCTAAACCTGTACTGAAGCCAGACATGGCTGTGTAGGATTAAACTTTGTCCGCCAATTTGAACTTGAGGAACATAAATGTGCTGTGAATGAACTTTGAAATAAACACGGGCAGTGCACTAAACAAAATGCTCTAAAAGAAGTGTTTATTTTTGCCTGGTCATTCAACCAAGGGCTTACTTCAGAATGTGTAAATATGGGATGAAACTTTAATGATCCCCAAGGGGAGAGTGGGTTGTTTTAACAGAAACCAGCAATAGGATACAGAAAAGAAAAATGAACTGCAGAATAGACTAAATATAATAGAATTTATAAAGTATATACTGTGCATGAAATGTTTGTAATATATGTGTCACGTGACCTGTAAATTACTATTGTAGTTGTATTTACATGTAAATAAACTTCCACATCAACAATATGATGTATTAAGTTGATTTTTTTAACGGGGTATTGACTTTTCTTCTCTTTCCCCTGCCATTATCGCTCACCAGAAAGCCAACCCTAACTCCTCCTCGCTCAGTGGAGAGCGAATCACGCGGCTTTTCGAGCTGGGTGTGGAGCCGGAGAGGCGGGGCTGGGTGGAGCGGTACCTGACCTTCATGGAGGAGAGGGGCACGCCTGTTGCCCAGCTTCCTGCTGTGGGCAAGAAGCCGCTGGACCTCTGGAAGCTTTACATAGCTGTTCGAGAAATAGGAGGCCTCGCCATGGTAACGTCTGGGGAGCACACTCGATGTTGTTACACTGGGGTTATGTTACAGATAACAGACAGATTACACAGCTCTGAGCAGAATATTCCCCACATACAGTAAACTCATATCACTCTGCCTGTGTGCATTGACTATTTAATATTCCCCAGCAATGTGCACTTGGAGCAGCGTGGCATATGGCGTGCTTGTAAATGTTGAGAGATGTACTCAAGAGAATAAGATACATGAGATAAATCTTAGAGAACCCACAATCCCGAAAATGTCACAATACTTGAGTTCTGAGAAAACACTGTGTGTGTCAAACCACGTGTGTTGAAAATGTGAAAAGTTTTACATATCAACGGTAGCAATACTAACATGACAGCTAGAGAAGTCGGGAAATGGCAGACACTCCACGGCCAGAAGTATGTGGACATGCAAACAAACAGATGTTGAGCAATAAAGCCCTGCCAGTCCACCGAAATGTGGAAAATAATTTCTGGAAAATCATTTCATTATGGGCCTTTTTGTGTGTTAAAAGAGGAAATGAGCTTACCCTGACCGTAAAATTGGAAGTATCCAGAATGTTATTGTCTGTTTATAATTCACACGTTGGGAGCGTAGGTGGCTCAGTCGGCAGAGCGCTCGCCCATGTATGAGGCCATGGCGTCCCGGGCTTCGATTCCAGCCGGGGGCCTGTTTGCTGCGTGTCGTCCCCTCTTTCACACCCATCTTTCCTGTCACTCTTCAGCTGTCATTTGAATAATAATAACTAAATAAATAAATAAAAATAATTTACTCAACATGGAACCGAGAAGTGTGTGCTATGTTTCTCGGTTCCACGTAGAGTAAATATATATAAATAGTTCTGGGGGTCAAGGGTGTCCACATACTGACAATCTAATGGAGTAAATTTGGCTAGGTGAAAGTTATGTGTATACTCGAGTGTCCTGGGGTGTAGGTCAGGGGAGGGCAGAGGATACAAATTTCCCACAATAAATATTATTAATCATTTTAAAGACTGCCTATGTACAGAGCCCAAATTCTGTGTTGTGCCACTGAAGAGACAGGTACTCTTGGACTTTATAGTAGTGTTATAGTAGTATCAGAACAAAAATATGAAGTGCCCAGTCCTGAAATTGATTATTTTGATTCATACCCCCACGTTCTTGTGGTTGCTGTTGTGGTTGTGATCAGTAATCCTCATCTTTAACCACTCAGGTAAACAAGAACAAGAAGTGGCGTGAACTGTCCACCACCCTGAACGTGGGCACGTCCAGCAGTTCAGCCAGCTCACTCAAGAAGCAGTACATCCAATATCTGTTCGCCTACGAGTGCAAGATGGAGAGGGGAGAGGAGCCGCCGGCGGACAGCAGCAGCAGCAGCAGCGGCGGCAGCAGCGTGGCTGGAGGAGACAGCAGGAAGCAGGTCAAGATACAGCCACCCTCACCTGGTAAGGCCTGATAACAGAGCGGTTCGCCGGGTTTTTCCACGACTCCACTCTCCCATCTGTCGGCAGCCAAAACAACAGGTGCTGCTGATCAAACTACAGGTGTCAGGAAACATCAGAGCACCAGTGATCTGTATTCATGACAATGTCGCGTACAACATCACCACAATAAAGGCTTTGCAGCTGAGTCGGGGAACCTGCAAGTGAGGGGACCTGCCATGATAGCATCTTGGAGGACTGGCAGAGAAATGCAAAAGCGGCATGTACAGATTCGTAGAAAAGATCAATTAGCAGGTTGTGTAAATTTGTTCCCCACTGGAGGTTTATGGTGACAGTTTAAATATTGACAGTGGCAGTTTTGAAAGAGTCATCTGGCTGCTGGCCTAACCAAACAGTTGCATTTGATTTTTGTAGCTAATTTGCTACGAGAAAGAAATAAAAGGCAATGTTACTTGTCCCAGCAATGTTTTGTTAGCCGCTGGGCACATCAGATGGACAGGGTTGCACTATCGAACCACAAAATCTTAAGATCACCAAGAGTGAAGTGAAAACATCATAAATTAACCATGTCAATCCAGCGCTGCAAAGGCAGTTCATAGTGCTGTTGACCTCCTATAAGGCTGCCAGAGAGTGCATTAGAACACCGACAATAGACTTCCATTTCCAGATCTTCCCCAGATATTTTAAGAATATGTAATGAGAGGGGGCTTTTGGGAAAGATAGAGACAGAGAGAAGAGAGAAAATGTTTTTTTTTTCCTTAGTTTGGCTGAAGTGGCCCTTTAACAATTTACAGTAGGCGCAACACAGAAAAGAATGCAACAGGAATACATAAACACACCTTAAAGCCCAAGAGAGCTGAGCAAACATTAGCACTGTTTTGATTAGATGATTCTCAGTTTAATGAAGGTGAGCTACGACACGATCACCATTTGTTCCTCAAACCCAGGACTCACCTTTATTTGATTACAGTGCTTTAAAGGTTAAGTAATATTGCTTTGGTGCAGCACCATAACACCAAGGGTGCTTTTTGTTTGTGTATATTACCTGTGCGCGTTGCGTGTCTCCGTGCACAATTATGACGTGGGGATCGGCGGAGGAGAGAGACAGAGTCGGAGCGTCATAGAGCGGTAAGGTCACGTCTCTAATTTGCAGCGGAGATGAGAAAAGTGACCCTGGCTTTTAAATAGAACATCAGAGCACTTCACCTGCCGGAGACACTGCAGATTGCTTTTCCTGGTGGGTGGAAAAGAGCACCTGCCTTCATTTGCATACACACACACACTACACGGGCACACACGCGCACATACGGTACACGTGAGCCACACATATGTGAACACACACCTTATACTTTATAATTCAGCCCCCTTGAATCTATTTAAGAGGATCCACCCAGGTAAATTTGACACAGTCTCATTTATGTCCACATCATCAGCGGATGGGATGATGGTACACATAATCAGAGTCAGCGTCTATTTTCTGCAATATGAAAAGGTCAATACGTGTGATGTTTGGACCGCCCTCGCTGCATTAAACTGTAATGTGCTTCTGCTGCAAAATTTGATCGAAGTGATATCTCCCACATCATTTTTTATATCGCCTGCATACGTGAGAATGGGTGGTCCTCGTGAGATTTTAATCTCCACAGCTGTAATACTGATGCCGTGTTAAACAACACAAGACTATTTTGAAATATAATACAGGGTTATTATTTCTTGGATCTAACTCCTGGCATTGCTTAAAAGAAGTCCAACGGGGGAAGAAACACAAGCAGACAGAGTGTTTGACTTCTTTGAAAGAGAAAACAAAGCCGAACAGTAAAATGATTTTATAAATTGTCTGTTGTAAACCTCCTTCACAGTTTACAGACAAACTTCCCATTTTAGCTTTGAGCTAATATACTTGAAACAATCAGCCTGTGCAATGAAGAGTTATTGCCGTTATTAAATCAGTCCAACGAATCTGCTCTGTTAGCATTTGATTTCTGCATCTCAAAGGTAGAGCTGTTGTTCTGCTAAAACTATTACCGCATGATTTAATGAATATGAAAGAATAACATCAACTGTTGTGCTGTTTGTAAAATCAAACTCCACTTGTGGTGAGGTACCAAAGAATACAGCAGGGAAGAGGGGAAATATCCCTGTGAAGTAATAACCTTTAAATAACGGGGAAACATTCAACCCTAATTATTACTGACATTTCGGGCGCGCTCACTTTCGGTTTTACCTCCAGGTAAAGCGGCAGAGATGATCTGGCTCGACTTGTGTACAACCTGTATGATTGTCTGTAAGCTTGTTTCTTGTTCCATCTGACCTCCCAGATATTACCAATTACTTTGATCGGTACAATATTAATATAAAAGCTATCAACTATTTAAAAAACAGAATTTTCCTTACAGGCTACATTTTTACAAAGATAGAAATAATTTGCGTATAGGATGAATGTTTTTACCTCCAATCTAGATTCACATTTTTTTGATGAATGTGTGTTACAGCAGTGTCAGTGAAGTGATTACACTACATTTAAGTGAAAATAATATCTATAAATGATAACATTTCAAACAACTAGGATTTTAAGACCACATGGACAAAATGGCTTAAAAGATGGACACTTAAGGGTAGTTTAGGTCTGGGTACATGTATCTTTAACACATGTTTATGGCTTACTTGCTCTTACAGTATTGGTTGTTTAAGCGTATAGTGGTGAACCACAGGTTAAAATCTATCTATGCTTTCCTGCTCCAAAGTTCAAACTGCCCCACTGACACCCTGCCAGCCTATATATAGACTGACAGCCCAATGATGTCACTGAGGGAGCTTGTCCAGCGGGCTGGTGGGGTGTGTGTATATGTGTGTGTGTATGTAGTAGTAGTGGTGGTGGTGGGGTGTGGGGAGTGATTAATGAGGACTGGAATGTAGAACGTAAACAAACTCGACCTCGCCGTCACCTTTCATTCACAAAACTGGCTCTGCTGACTGGCTGACTCCCCCCCCCTTACCCGCCACCACCCCTTTGGATTATGTCACCCGCTGACACACACGCGCAGACGGGCTCTCGTGCGCTCACACATCAAAGTCAGCCACATGCCTCACACACACACACTTTTTTTTCCCCTCATTGCCTCCTCTGTCATTCTTTTCTCCCTCTAAATGTGGAGCAAAGGGCACTTGAGTTCACGCTCCCCTCCATCTTCATGCCCCCACTGCTCGGTGTTATGTATCTGTCTGTCTGCCCGTCTGCTCTTGAGGAATGCCAAACCTCTTAACCTTGGCTAACCCTACCATTGTTCGCACATGTCCACGTCTGTGTGTGTGTGTGTGCGCGCGCCCGCATGTTCATGTTTTTCTGAAGCAGGGATATCCCAGGAAGTGAAGAATGCTCGCTGCCCCTTCGTTGCCCCCTCTCCCACCTCTGCTCATCACCATGGGATAACCACCTCTCCCTGTCTCATCCTCCTCTCTCTCTCTCTCTCTCTCTCTCTCTCTCTCTCTCTACGTCTCCTGTGATGTAGAGGCAGGGGGTATCATTGAATAATTCAGAATTAGCATGAATTTTTAAAGCTGAAGTCTTTCTTTTTCTTTTTTTTTCTGTGGAAACGTGCGGTGCAGGGAAAGGCCACTGAGGCTGTTCTAGGGAAAGTCTTCTTACTCTAAATGCTCATTAGGATACTTTCATATTCTCTCTCACTCCGTCTTTGTCATCTTTTAGCCGGAACGGTCCACATTTTCCATTAAACCTGCTTCTGGGAATTTGTATCCCTTGGTTTTATCTGTTCGGGAGTTCTTTGTGCGGTGGGCTCTTGTAGCTCGGCTTCCTATAATTTTCAAGACATCCGAACTGAGAAATTCACAGAAATATGGTGTCATAACAAGAGAGCAGGCTAACCTAATTTTAACCCCAGTCTGAGTCTCTGTGTGAGGGGATGTATTTTTTCTAGGAGGAGGTCAAAAGCACACATTTTCCCAGTGTTAACTTGCACATAATTTGATGTTACTGAGTTAACAAGAGGTAATATAGGACAATATATATCCCGTATCTAAAAAAATAAACAAAAAAAGACTGATTAAACCATCTTCAAATGGTTTCCAAATAAAGAGTGATGCTTTGACTCCCTTTGAGTCATCCCTCCCTCTTCTCTGCTGTGTCCTCTCCTCCGGCCTCCCTTCCCCTCTCCTCTTCCTCATGAGCAATTTCTCCTTACACATCTTCTCAGCCCTCGTGCAGGCTGTTTGCTCGAGCTCAGTTCTCATGTAGGGCATCACAGTTAGTGCTTTGGCCTTAAGTCCAAAGTTATCTCTCTAATACAGCACCTCGCTGCAGTGGAAAACCTACTATGGCTGTTCTAACTCAAACCAGCTTCAAGATCATATCTGAAGACACGGAGGAGCCCTGCGGTCTGAATGTGTTGCAGTTTTTACTGTGAATTTTGGGAATCATCCAGCTATGATGATAATAAGCAGGATTCTCGTGTCTTCTAGCAAATTCAGGCGGCTCTCTCCAAGGCCCACAGACGCCCCAGTCCTCTGGCAGCAGCTCTACAGCAGAGGCAGCAGGGGATCTGAAACCCCCCACACCTGCCACTACCCCCTTGGGACAGGTCACACCGCTGCCCCCCAACAGGTACAGCACAGACATTCTGCACTATCAACACTACTGCAACAGTACTGCCACTGCTCTAAGTGATGATGCTGCTTTTACTACTGGTGTGAATCTAACTGTACATTTAACATTATTTAAAAAAAAACAAAACAACTTAACTGTATTAAATTATTTAGCCTTATTCCAGTATGTAATATCTGTAGTATTTTACATCGAAATGAAACATCCACCTCTTAAAGAAATACAGGCGACAAAAAAAAATGTTGCATTTAAACAGAACATATGTCAGCACACATTATATCCACATTTTCAGTGTGTGCATTTCATGTCACCTCCCTCACACGGCTTTTCCCTTTTCCCCCAACTCTTCTTTCTCTTTCTCTCTCTCTCTCTCTCTCTCTTGCACCACCCTGTCGCTCCCTTTATCCCTCCTCGCCTTGTCCAGGAGCAGTGTGAGTGTACAGGACCCCTTCTCGGAGGTGAGCGACCCGGCCTTCCAGAAGCGTGCCACCTCCCTGCCCCCCTCAGCTCCTTACCAGCAGGGCCTCAGCATGCCTGACATGATGATGAGGATGCAGTACGACACCAAGGACCCCTTCGCTGGGATGAGGAAGAGTGAGTGAAGCACACACTGTGACACCTCTTCCCCCCTGAACACCAAACTCGTTTCCCCAATTTCACACCATATTTTGATTTGTATGAATAAAACAAAGAAAAAGCTCAGTATAAATAATTTTGTGTTCTACCTGTACCTATAAATTGATATTTAAATCTTAAAAACTTGATCCAAAAACTTCATATAAACTTGCATGGCTCTTTGTCAAAATGACTCATATATCCCAGAGCCATTGTTCTCTCGTCTGTCTCGTTGGTCTAATTCATCTTCTAGTCACCGTGTCGTCTCAGATCAGGACAGATGTGTGTGCTTCACTACTGGAACTATGAAAGGAGATGAGAACTGTTTGTTACGCCATACAGCCCTTTATCGAAAACACACCAGCTCGTCTGATGTTCTTGTAGCTTAGCCTCCGTCTCATCCTAACTTTGTTCGTCCTTTTCATCTGCCTCGTTCTCAACCTTTCATCCTTTCCACCCCGCTGAGAAGCACCTGTTTTGACCAACTCATGTGGTTTAGATTCCAGAACAAACAGTAGCTTTAGAAAGGATAGCGGCTCCTCTGAAGGCTGAAGAGAATGAAGTCTGAATGAATAATATGGTGGATGTTAGCTGCATAACAACAGTTGCAGCCCCAGAACAATAGGTTTAATCACGGAGAAGTGGTGAATATTCATAGAGGGACACTGCCACCTGGTGGTGAGGAGAAAAATGGTTCTTGCTTAAAAAGACCACCTTAAAGCCTGTGTTGCACGTTTCCAGGACAGTCGTGGTTTGGCCGTAATTTCTTGTCAGTGCCTGCCTGTTCAAATCATGTTAAAATGTTCTTTAGATTCAGTCACTATTGTAGAAGATCTGAGATGCATTTACATTGTTCGCTCTCCTCCTTCACAGTGGCAGGAGCTGATCCCTACATGCCAGGCCAGATACCTGGTGGCGGTATGCAAGACATGTATGGTCGACCTCCATCAGCCTTGAGCATGAGCCAAAGGTCACAGTATCCATATGGGCCAGGCTATGACAGGAGGTGGGTACACAAATCATTATTAGCCATTTCCCTACCATGAGACCTAAAGCTTACTATAGCTGTTTTTTGTTTCATGAGCCTTCCTCTTCTGAGCAAAAGTACGAGATAGTGAAATGCATGCATGTACAACAGAAGTTATCTGACACTCCTGTTGTTTGTTCCCCAGACCAGACCATGTGATGGGCATTGAAGGGAGCATGGGTCCCCCTGGGAGTCAGAACAACATGGGACCTTCTAACAGTGAGGGTAGCATGTACTCTCCCAGTAGATACCCTTCACAGCAGAGGTCAGCACCCATCAGTGTGTGTGTGGTGGTGTGTTTAGCAGTGGTAGAAAGTTAAATCATTCTGTTTTAATGTAACTTTTCTAAAGATTTTTTTAATCAGTGAGTGATGTACTTCTCCTGCATCTGTTTCAGACACGATGGCTATGGTCAGCAGTATCCTGGCATGCCGTACGGGATGCATCCATCGGGGATGTACCCACAGCAACAGGTGAGAAAGAACTCGTTCGTACGGTGTCTGTGCCGTTTCTCTAAAAATGTGAGGCTGAAATACAATAGACAGCACAAACACTGTGATTTGCACTTCAACATTGTGCACTCAAGGAAAGTGGTATAAGATCATCATATTGTTTGACCATGTTGTTTTTCATTTCAATTTAATAGAATTTTCACTGTGATAATAAAATGGTCCATTGATTGTGTGTATCATCAGTAATTGTCATTTTTCTTAGTGCTTTGGTTAAAAATAGTACCTCCTAAATTGACTCCATCAAATATCATGTTCAAAACATTAGTTAAAACTTAACCTTGGCCATTAACAATCTGCCATATCTGGGATTAAAAACGCATTCAATTTCTACACAGATCTTGTTTCTGTGCCTCACACAATGATCCTTCCCACTGATTTGTTCTTGCTGTTGTACTCAACTCAGGGTCATCTCAGTTGAGTCAAATTCAGCTCCGAACTGGTGTAGAAACTGGTGTTCATTTCACATACATATTCTTCAACTAGCATTAAAACACATATAACAGCAAATATCCAAATACATTAAAACATAGAAAATATACTGGGATAACTGACAGTCGGATCCATTTATATCCAGTCAGCCTACTACAATGTTTTATTGGACTTTACAAAAAACAACCACTAACTGCCGAACCCCTTGCTTCAGCAGGGCTACAAACGGCCTATGGATGGCATGTACGGACCCCCACCCAAAAGACACGAGAGTGACATGTATGCCATGCAGTACGCCAACCAGCAGCCAGAACTGTACAACCACTATGGTGGTGGGTACTCAGGCCCTGAACACAGACCCATCCAAGGACAGTTCCCCTTCCCCTACCCCCGCGACCGCATGGCCCCCTCAGGTCAGAGCCAGCACAGTATGATGGGCGGGGGGCCCACTCCTAACCATGCTGCCGACGGCCCCAACATGTGGCCGTCCAGGACAGACCTCGGCTATCCTTACCCCAACAGACAAGGGCCGCCCTCGCAAATGCCACCTTACGGCTCAATGGGTAGAGATGACATGGACGGGCGGCCAGGGCAGGAGCAGTGGCACCGTCAGTCCCCCTACATGTCATCATCGGGGGGCATGCCTCCCCTGTCTTCACGTCAGCCATCCTCTTACTCCAACTCTCCCTCCATGGCCAACCACCTGCCCAGAGCGCCCAGCCCAGGGGCCTTCCAGCGCTCAATGGACTCTAGGATGTCACCCAGCAAAGCACCGTTCATGTCACCCATGAAGATGCCTAAGCCCGGGATGACCATGATGGGCTCGCAGGGCAGTGGACCTATGAGTCAGTTTCCTCCCAACCTGAGGCGGGACCTCAACTACCCAGCAGGATCAATAGAGGCCTCCATGCCGATTCTCAAGCCCCGACGCAAGCTCACCTCTAAGGACACTGGTAAGATGGAGACCCATTAATTTATAAATGGAATGAATTATTCATTGATTTTTAATAAGGCTGTGAAGTGGACAGATTGTTTGTTTGGGTGGTGCATCACTGATTATTTTGTTCCAGTTGTTCATTTGGCTCAAACAGCTGTAGTTTTACTGTAGTTTCATGCTCTATAAAGCTCCATTTTAGCTATACCTTGTAGAGCTAAAGCTAATTTTCAGGTAGAACTAGCACAACATGAGGTACATTTTAAAGGAATTAAAAAGAATTACAATGATTCACTCTGTTCCATTTCCCTTTTATTGCCTGGAGAGTGTCTGATCACCATTTTTTTTTCTTCCTGCTTCCAAAAAATCCCACTGTTTTAATCCCAGGAACGCCCGAGGCCTGGCGCGTGATGATGTCTCTGAAGTCTGGCCTGTTGGCAGAGAGCACATGGGCTCTAGACACCATCAACATCCTGCTGTACGATGACAGCACTGTGGCCTCCTTTAACCTCTCCCAGGTAAAACCAATTTCATGACAGCTGACTGACAGAACAGATTCATTTAGCTCACTAGAGCTGTGACAGTGTGACACAGTGTGTTTCCTTAAATGTGATCTTCCTGATTAATCCTTCTATTTTAGGAAAAAAGAAGATCATTCTAACGTGTTAATGTAGCTCAAAGAATTCAAGGTATAATGGCAATTTGAGAAGATTATGACCATTTACTTATAGGAAACCTTGGCGTGGATTGATCCTCTTGGAATACTTTCCCAACACATGTCTGATTTCCCTCTGTTTAAATTCTTGACATTTACTTTGTCTTTGTCTGACCAGTTGCCTGGATTCCTCGAGCTGATTGTGGAGTACTTCCGCCGCTGCCTGATAGAGATCTTTGGCATCCTGGAAGAGTTTGAGGTGGGGACCATGACTCAGAAAAGCCTTTTGGACCCCACCTCTAATCAGAAAGAAGAAGCCATCCCTGATAAAGAAACAGACTCTGCCGTCCAACCTGAACCTGAGTCAGCTCCGGCGGCAGAGACGCAAGTGGAGCAAGCAGGAGGCGTCACTGAGGAAGCCGCTCCGGTCATCCCAGTGCCAGAGTCAGCTGAGGAAAACAGTCAGAAGGTTGAACCTGAGGTGAGCATAAAGAAGGAAGAAAAGGCTGAAGAGCACAGGGAGAAAGAGGGAAACAATGAAGAAGAGAGTGAAAAGGGAGCAGAGAGTAAAAAGTGTGTGGATCAGCCCAATGCAGAGCTAGAACCTAAACCTAAACAAGCCAGTAAATATGATAAGCTGCCCATCAAGATTGTCCACAAAGAGGACCTGATTGAAGATATGACAGAGCACTTAGGGTACGTCACAGAATTCACCAGCGGGCTGCTGCACTGGCAGGCTGGTGGAGGTGATTCCACAGCGCACATTCAAACACAGTTTGAACCCCGGAGTCAACCACGCGCCAGGCCATGTGAAGACATGAGAAAAGAAAACAAAGAGGACAAAGAGGATGGGAAGAAACAACCACTAAAACACTTTACTGCTACTATTGATGATGTTCTTTGCGCACGGGTTGATGCCCTGTCATATGCCCACCCTGCACGCTCCTTGCCATCCTACCCCTTCAGGGTGCACCTGGATGGGGAGGAGGATCACATCACCTTGCTGGAGGATGAGCCTCGCTGCCTGGATGACACCCCGCTCTCCACGACCTTGGCCTGGCAGGATTCCCTGGCCAAGCGGTGCCTCTGTATCTCCAACATCATCCGGAGCCTGTCCTTTATTCCGGGGAATGACTCAGACATGTCTCGCCACCCTGCTCTGGTTCTTCTTCTGGGCAGGCTACTCCTGCTGCACCACCAACACCCAGAGAGGAACCGGTCGCCCCCGAGCTACCAGAGAGACGAGCAGCAGGAGCAGGGGCTGTCGAGTAGCAAAGACGAGTGGTGGTGGGAGTGTCTGGGTCTGCTCAGGGAGAACGCCATGGTCACTCTGGCCAACATCTCGGGTCAGCTGGACCTCTCCACCTATCCAGACACCATCTGCCTCCCCATCTTGGACGGCCTTCTCCACTGGATGGTGTGCCCGTCAGCTGAGGCCCAGGACCCCTTTCCGTCGGCAGCGCCCCACTCCCAGCTCACCCCTCAGAGGCTGGTGCTGGAGTGCCTCTGCAAGCTGAGCATCCTGAGCGACAACGTCGACCTCCTGCTAGCCACGCCGCCTTTCAGCCGCCAGGAGAAGCTCTTCATCGTCTTAGTTCGCTACGTAGGTCAGAGGAAGGCCCAGGTGTACAGGGAGATGGCGGTGGCTGTCCTCTCCCACCTGGCGCAAGGAGACCCCACAGCGGCACGGGCCATAGCCATGCAGAAGGGCAGTGTGGGAAATCTCGTAGGCTTCTTGGAGGACGGTGTTAGCATGGCGCAGTACCAACAGAACCCTCACAGCTTGCTTCACATGGGGCACCCCCCCATGGACCCACCTAGCATAAACATGCTGTGCAGAGCAGCTAAAGGCCTGTTGGCTATGGCTAAAGTGGAGGAGAACAAGACAGAGTTTGTGCTGTACGAAAGCAGATTGTTAGACATCTCCATTTCATCTGTGCTCAACGCCGGAGTGGTGGCTATTATTTGCCAAGTTCTCTTTCACTTAGGGAAGTCATGACAGGAGGAGAGGCGGGACTCGCACAGCAGATGCTAAGGCGGACAAGATATTTCTGTGGTTTTCTATTTTTATTTATCAGAATGACAGAAAATGTTTGTTTTTTTAAAAGAAATATCCACATAAACAAAATATCTCTATATATGTATAGCCTCTGGGCCCGGTTCAAAAAAAGTGGGTTTGGGATTTGAAAGCTCATTTTAATACAAATATTTAATACCTGCTGGTGTTGGATTGCTACGATTGATATTTTGTTTTGCATTTGTTTTTGTTTGTTTACTTTTTCAGCCAAAGCTGCCACCAGATTTTGGTGCTGAATTACGTGGTTCCTTTTGAGTCGATGAGTCGTTGAG
Organism: Terapon puta; assembly: GCA_028564955.1. Taxonomy (NCBI): domain Eukaryota; kingdom Metazoa; phylum Chordata; class Actinopteri; order Centrarchiformes; family Terapontidae; genus Terapon; species Terapon puta. The sequence continues at coordinate 15,107,845 of JAOXYL010000113.1, read as the reverse complement.
ATGTTTTTCAGTTTTATAAATGCTAATATACTCATCAACATTTTGTTAATGGAGAGTATTTATTTAAAATGTGACACTGTACAGTAGTTTGAACTTTTTTGCCAACACTTGTGGGGGAGGGGAAAAACACTGACTTTTTAAATTGAAATGTATATGTCTCCATCGCTGGAAGATAAATTGTGCAATAGGACTAGAGCAAGTTGTCCCTTTTGGAGAACAACAAGAAGATGTAAATCTTTAAAGGTACCTGCAGTGTGTGCTTTAGGCCATGAGGAGGCAGCATTGCACCAGCCAATCAACAAGAGAGAAGAGCGTCTGTCAAAAGAAGTGTCTAATTTATCAATCATAGCCTCAACGACTTTCACAGATGAACTTTGTGTTTCCTAAGCACTCGTGTTATGTCTGTATTTTTTCATCACTGTGTATATAAACCGTTGTACAATGGACGCACATGATTCTTTCAGTCTCAATCGAGCATAGCAAGAGATGGGACTTTCTGACTATTATAACAAATGCTTTTATTGTTGGTAAAATTTGTTATTGTTATTATACATATTTTGTTAATGGGGTCAAATATTTGAACATGGCAGATGTAACTGATGTTTCAATGTAAAAATTCCTGTATGCATTGTATTATAGCTGAGAAAACAATCGCTTTGGTAATCAAACGTGGAAGTGCCAGGGTGAGAGGATATCTAGGCGAGGTTACTTAAGAAAACTGAACACATTTCTGTTCGTTACTGTCCTCCATTCATGTCAATGGGCATATTTTTGAATCTAGATAATGCTCCAAAAGAAACGTGTGAAACGAACCTTCAAAATGTCCTGAAAGCTCATTGTAAAATTTGCCTTTTTTTCGTATGACTCCATGTCTCTCTTTTATTCAGTATACACATTTATACTCTGTGCTGCACATGTCACAAATAAATGTACGATGAACATCGTTAAGCACCGGAGACGTTGCATTATGTCCAGACAATCTTAGGCCAATAAAACAAACATCGACTGCTTACATGGACTGCCTTTCATTGATTTCATTCAGAATATTTTGGTTGCATCACAACTGACTCCTCCAGCCTTTCTATGAAACTATACAAAGACTGAAATGAGTCCAAAGGAGCATCTGATAGGAGGACCTCAGATATTTATTTCAGGTATCTCTTCACAGGTCTGTGAAGTTTGACTGGGAGATTAATAGGTCAAATTAAACGCTTCTGAAAGGAATATTTCAGAGCATGTTTAAATAACAATTCTCAGCATTATCTGTGCAACTCTGAGAATAGTAAGAGTTAGAAATGATGTTTTTACTGGGAAGATCAGTGTTCTTTGAACAGTGAACCGTGTGCTGACTGTTATCTGTGGCTGTCCCATTTCACAAACCTCTGAGTAAAGTTGCCTGAAGAGGAAAGACGGTCCAAAGGAGAGACAGACTTTTTTCCAAACCAAACACATTATCAAACTAAAAACACAGAGGAACATAAGTTTGATGAATGACAAAGAAAATAATTTATGCATGAGGCTTACATTTATACATAGGTCAAAGTACGTTTTCAGTTTTCATTGTTTCCTGGACCAACTCACTTCCACTTACAGCACTAATTGTACTCATGTAAAACACTGAGTACTTGTCACACACAGGATCTCAAACTCCCCAGCCTGGATCAGTTTTCATACTTTGCTCATTAAGGAAGAGGTCAAGGATCTTGTGACCACCATTCTCAGCACATGCAGTGATGAGTACCTTTCTTCTAACCACCTGACTCTGCATTGTCTCCACTATTTAGGCTCATCATGTACACACATGCATCAAAAAGCCTTTTTCACAGCAGACATTTTGACTTTTCGTAGTGGGGAAAGGAGGAGTTATTTATAACATTCACAGCAGCTTTGTGTTATTCAAGTGCGCCAGTGAGCAAGCGAGAACAATACCAAGACCCTGAAACTGAAGCAACTAAATGGCATTCAGGCGTTTCTCATTTTATTATTCACACCTGTTCTTTTCCTTCTGTGGCATGTCAAAATGTCTTCCATGAAAAAAACCTGTTGCTTTCATGAG
>JAOXYL010000113.1:15090803-15103116 GCA_028564955.1 Terapon puta | reverse complement strand
GTGTGTGTGTGTGTGTGAGTGAGTGTGTGTGCGTGCGCTTGTGCATGTGTAGGTGTTAAGAGGAGGACAGATGACAGAGGAACTGTAGGCTGATGATGCAATCATTTGTACTAATGCAGGCTGAACAGGAGAACAGGAAATTGTATCATCGGAGAACCGTACTTGGCATGAGAGCTTAGGCACGAGCTTCACAGCGACATCACTGTGCGTCTGTTTTCAACAGAAACAAAGTTAATACGACTGACGGTGCCCCTGTTTACTAGATGACCCACCATCAATGATGCAGTCTTCACTCATTCAATCGGATCTTCTTCCTGAATGACGTTGATTCATTCAGTAACTGTGCTTCCTGTTGACGCTGTGCTTCGGTTAACATTATTGGAGAGAGGTTTTGTTTAGGTGAGATCAGGGCAATGAAGGGGCATCATCTTCAACTGAACTCATTCCTGAGCATGAAATGAGACTCTGTTAAAATAGTTGTTTTTTTTCTGGGGGACACCTAGAGACACTTGACTTAATGTGTTAGTATGTGTCTATACCTTATATCCATATAACCATGTTTCATGTATCTGGGGGCCCTTAAGGTGGTTCCACACTAGTTTATCTGGGTGTTATGGTTCATGCATGTATTATAATGGTGTGATCCATTCAACACCTTTTATCTTCAGTCACTGCACATACAGATTGCATTCTCTTTAATTCACAATATCAGACACACACACACACAGATGAAAGAAGCTTTTCTTGGCTCTGGGAATGAATTACAAATGATAAGTCTCCATGGTTCAAAAAGTAATAATGCAACGAATTTTAAATGACTGTTTTTTCAGTTCCAGGTTCCAGAAATTCTCCAGACAGGGTTATAATATGAGTCGTGTTGGCTTTTTGTTGCAGTACCACATATGGCCACCAGACATCTAGGAGTCTGTCACTAATTACTTCCCAACACCCCAAAACCATCTGTGGTCCCATTTGTTCCCACTGAAGACGTACATCTTTAAAACTTAGTGTGTCCTGAATAAGTCATTTCATCATCTAACCCCAACGTTTCAATAATTCCCTCAAACAAACGGCCACTCTTGTTCTTAGCCGGTTGCCCGAACGGGTGAAACTGAGGGTGCTCCCTCATGGCCTGAGGAATGAGGTGGTGACGGAGGACCACAACCTCCCCAGATATTTCTAAGGAGGAACATTTTGTGTCTGTCGTTCACCACTTGGTCTACCTCTCACTTCCGCCCAACTCTTTTCTGCAGTCTATTAAGGGAACAAAATACTGTAAATAAAACAAACAAGGGTAAATTGTATATTTGCAGGAGATCATTCATTAGTCAGTATTTACTCTACCAGGACATTGTTTTGGAGTACGTTCACAAAAGAAAATAAAAAAAAAGACACCTTCTTGTAATTATGAGAAAAGTTAGCCAATCATCACTGTGGATAAGACATGGAGGATAAGACAGTGGACAGTGATGGCCCTATTGCATTTAATTTGACATTATTTCCTTTTCAATAAGAGACACTGGGAAATATCTGTTGCATTTATTTTAGTGTGTCAGCACTGTGCAGGGATCTCTTGACGATGGATTGCTGAGGCAGAAAGCCCAGTCGGACCTGCTGGAAGTCGTTCACTTCCTGCAGGACCAGTGAAACCAGCCGTGAACTGAGCATATTCATCAAATGTAATCATGTAAAGTACAGTCACAGTGAAATGTAATGTAAATAATATACTCTAGGTTTATGATGGGGGAATATACAGTGCGTGTGTCTGCGGCACCATTTCAGATCTCATATTTACATAATAAGAACTCATATAGAGATAAAGTTTTCTTTTCTCAAACTTTTTTTCAAAGCAGCGTGCCTCTGTAGGTCTGGGATGAGCGCCAAATAGGCAGATATTTATGGAAATAAAGGAGGTGAAGCTCTATGGCACATGCATCGGCCACATTAACAATACTTGTTAGCTGGGCCGCTTCATCGCTGCTTTTCGCCTTTTCTTGGGGTTTGCTGACAGTCCGAAAATGTCAAATCAACACTAGTATCACCCTTTAACCCCCCCGACTCACAACGGCTCAGGTCAGTTCGTAAGCAGACGGTTTTACTTTTGCGTAAACCTTTTTAAGTGTAAAAAGGCTGGTGCAGGCGCCACCACAGACCCCTCTCTGGACGCGGCCCTGCAACATCCTGCCTTCCTCGTTGACGGACGCCTGGAGGTCCCCCGGACCACAGCTTGGGAACCCCTTCACCAACCCCCCCCCCCGTCCTCCCTCTGCAGCTCGTCAGTGGTGACTTCAGCCCGGGTCGGGGGGAGGAGGAGGAGGTGGGAGGAGGAGGAGGAGCAGGCTGGGGAGGCTCTGCTCTTCTCCCGTGTTGATGTTTGTTGTTTGCGAGCGTGTGTGTGGAGAGAGAGAGAGAGAGAGAGAGAGAGAGGGACGCGATGTGAGCGGAGGGTTGTCGACCGGCCTGCACGCTTCTTCATGAGGGGGGAATGCCGCAACTTTTTTCTTTTTTTTTTAATTTCTCCCCCCTCTCTCGGCACCACCTCAGCCTCCCTCGCCGTGGGTGAATCTCTCTCGGATCCTCGGGTCCTGCTCGGTGTGCGCCGCCAAACACTCGCAGCGTCTCCCCGCGTACGAAGCGACGGCCGGGCAGGATGCCGGAGCTCGTCTGAGGAGCACCCCGCCGTGTCGCTCTTTCTCCGGATTTCCCCTCTCCCCCCTTTTTTTCTTTTTTAAAACCCAACTTCTTCTTCGAGGAGGCGACCTTTTAAACTTCTGTGTAAATAAAAAAAAAGGAAGAAGAAAAGAAAATGCTGTTCTTCGCCTTGCCGTCGGCTCGTAATAAACCCGGATAAGGAAAAAAAAGGAGTAAGCTAGGCGACAACACCCCGACACGACGACCGGCGGTCCCCCCTCCGTCGGTAAGGCAGAGCGGTGAGAGCACAGCCGGGATGTGGAGCCGACGAGCCCGCTGTGTCGGGTGGCTGTCAGCCGGGGTGGTGGGGGGCTTCGTTTGGTGTTTTCTCCCGTTCATTTATAGCAATGGGAGGACTGAAAGTAAAAAAACAAACAAAAAATCAAATAAGAGCATGTAGTTTGGTGTGTTTAGTGGCTGGACTCCCACCCACTCCCTCATTTTAATTGCACAAGTTGCTAACTCACCAGTCGTTTCCATCAACTAGCTTTAGCCGTTAAGAGAGAAATGCTAACCAGGCTAACAAAAGGCGCTGTTAACGTCCAGCTGCCGGGGGAGTTATTAGCCAAGTTAGCTCGTTTTACATGGGCTAAACTTGCCCTGCTGACTTCATTTGTAGCTTTACTGAAAGATAGGCGTGTGTTTTTGTATTTTTTGAGAAGGCTACAGCCATGCAGGGTTACTTAGCTGGGTATTATTAATAACAGGAAGTGTGTGTTACACTTTTGACAAACTTTCCCCCTCCTTCCCTCTCCACATACACCTCTTCAGTGTGAAAAAAGTTGTAACCTGTCTGGTAAACTGAGACGGTGTCTTTTCTCCTTTCTCCCCAGAGGCTCCTCATCTGTCCCGGGATTTACCCAGCTGTGTCTGTGTGTGGAATATTTCTTTAAAATAAGCGATTAATGCATCTCGGGGAGTCCATGAGAGACTGCGAGTACAGCCAGATCAGCACTCGCAGCTCCACGCCGATGGAGACCCCTTATAAGAACAGGACCCCAAAGAAGAGGAAGTGGGAGTCCTTCCCAGGTCGGAATAAGTTTTACTGCAATGGCAGGATTATGATGGCCAAGCAGACGGGGGTCTTCTACCTCACCCTCGTCCTCATCCTGGTCACCTGTGGGCTTTTCTTCACCTTTGAGTAAGTGTCTCTGGCTCTCACCTGCAGTTTTCGACCATGTGCACGCTCATCTTGTGGATTAGGGATTTCATTTCGTGGGCTCAGTCTGTCAGAGGGAAAAAAAAAGTTTAGATATGGGTCAGTTATATCACTGGCATCCCTGGGTTTATTTCCTATGATCTGTGCAGGGCTCAGGGAGATGTCAGATGTCAGTGCAGACTAGTTGGGGATTAGGCAGAGGCTTCTGTTTTTGGGAATGTAGAACATAAATATGTGTATCATTCATTCAAGGTGTCTTTAGCTGAGTCTGCAGGTTTTACCACAGGGCTGATACTGATGGAAACTGCTCTTCGGTTTCGTTGAAAAGGTGTGGATTTCCTCTTAATTTGTTTACCGCTTGCACATGCCCTTGAGTGATGCTTTTTTTTTTTTTTTTTTTTCAAAAAGGGGTGGCTGGCCCTTTGCTTCAGATTTGTTATTTTGGCATGTTGGTTCTTGTAGTCGCAGAACATCATCCAGCTTCAAGGCTTATTCACAAACAGTAACTTAAGTGTCCTTGAGCAAGATGTTGAACCACGACCAGTTTCAGGGTTGTGATTTGGTATTGCCCGGTATGTGATTTTATGTATTCATGTGGTTATTTGATCCAGATAAAGACAGAATGATAACTTAGCACGCTTTTTTGTTTCTCACTGGTCTGAAATCAGTCTCCAGAGAACCAGCTCTCAAACCTTAGGTGAGATTAAACCTTTCTTATTATTATTATCATGTCACCCATGGCTTTTGGGGTAGACTACAGTGTCAGTCCGCCTATATGTGCCACTTACACCCTCTTAATCACAGCCCAACTATCTTCAAAGGAGCCCTCTGTCTGTCTCCCACTGGAAGAACAACCTGTAATCAACATGTACTTCTCCACACTGTCTCATCCAGCTCGTCGTCTTCACCTCATCCCGGATGTCTCAAATAGGCTCTGTTTGACCAAAGTGCATGATACAGCATGCAGAAACAGACGCTGACCCGAGCATACCATAAGGGAGAGTGCATTGTCTCTCTCCTCATTATTCCAGAGTAATCGCTCCGTCATCTATCATCTCAGAGACCCCACCTAGGCTCGATAAGAATCCTGCTCCATCATGAGATTTGCTCCTCAGTCGGACAGTCTTTATCAGGCTAAAGTGCTTCAGAGCCAGAGAAAGCTTAATAGGCAAAATATGCGCTGCTGTTGATTGCTGCTGTTCACTATCTGGACTGTAAAGATAGTCTGATGCTTAATGGTCTGGAGTAATTCAAAAGACAGTGAATAATACACAATACATCCACTGCTATAAACAAAACTTTTTGTGTTTTTGTGTGAAATATTGTGTCCTTGTGTAATTTAGAAAATTATTAGGGCTTACTATAATGCTACGTATTGTCTTCCAGATATATCCTAGGTAGTGCTAAAACAATTAGTAGAAATAGAATCCCCCAAAAATGGGATCAAATGTTGACTAACCATTTTGGTTATTTGTCATTTGTATAATAAAAGCAGCATATACAGCAAAAGGCTTTGCTGCTTTTCTCTGTTTTTGTATAAAAAATTCTTATAAGATGTTACTTTGGGCTCTTGGAAGTTGTGATGACATATTACACTATTTTGTGACTTTTCACCCACTGTTAATTGAATAACTGAGAGATAGTGGGCAGCTCAAGAATGAAAAAGAATTAATTTTCTGCGTGAACAACCTGATTTATGCAGGTCTATTTTATGTCCTAAACACTGTCACGTTCCCTTTTTCGTGTGTGTGACCCATGCATGAAGTCTGTCACAGATGCAGTACTAGACATCTACCATCTATCCAACGGTGACCTCTGGATCATTATATCTTTTAGTACATTGTCACCTCAGCAGAGATAGAGACATAGCCAGTGACCAAAGGGCAGGCTGCTTCGGATGGGGCATGTCAGGCTAAAACCTCCAACCCTAGTCACTATGAAACAGTTTATAAAGTGACTGAATTGGGAGGGAACCATACTGTAGCATGCATTTGAACCTTGATGCTCTCCGACATGTAGGATGCCAGATGCTTCCTGATGATACCTCCCACCCCCTCTTGAGATAGCTTCATTTCCTACACTGTCGCCAGTCAATGGAGCAGGGCCCAATGTACTGTCCTCTGTTTGTTGTGACTACAGGGGACATTTTTCAGGAACACCGTGCGACCACAAAGCCACTTTTCAGCTTAGCACTGTCCTCCCTTTTCGACTGTCCGTGGCCCCAGGCTGACCGAGTCCTGATGGCTCTCCTCTCTCTGTCACTGTCTCCCCACACCCAACTCCCCTCAGCTGAAAGGAGACATTTATTGGACAGGGCGATAGTCAGCAGACCTGCACATTGCCTTCTGTTGTCATTAACCGTAATGCGTTTCGATTAGATGTGTTTTTCTAACTCCGCTCGCTAATTGTCAGCATAGTGGAGTATTGCCCCTCTTCCAGTCTGTAAGGGCATCTTCTGTCTTTTGAATTGCTGTTCTACCCTATTATGGCATTTCAAATTAGGCTGTGGTGTGACACCTGGTCCACATCTATTTAAAGTTGATGTTCGTATCCTTGGAGTCCGGAAAGAGCCAACAGATGGCGAGTGTTTAGGGATGGAGACATGCATGGAGCATTTACCCAAGATCTCTCTGTATCTCCATATTTCTTTTTGCTTGTTTTCTTTTTCTGTCCGAGGGGTGCTCAGCCATGCACAATAAACCCTGTTAGTGACCGGCAGACTTTGGTCTGTTTATTATTCTGTTGCCCCCCCCACACACAAACGCTCATATGTGGTGTTATTGCACATGTTGCCTTCTCTCCCTTATGCCTCGTAAAAGTTAACTCACAGATGTTTGAAGTGGTGTTCCGTTATGCTGTGCTGTTTGATGTGAAAAGTGATCTCGTTTTGGGGCAGAGAGAAGGCTTACCATTTCATATTTAGTAGTATTTAAGCAAGACAAAACCATAATCATAGACGTACACAGACAACACAGACATACATGGCTTCCATGTATGTCTGAGACCTTTATAGTTCTGAAATGAAATGGCTGCATGAATGTGATGCTTTTATCCAAAGCACTTTTCAAATTGCCTGTCATTCACCTATTCAAACACACATGCACCATTTGGCAGCCCATCAGTTTAGGTGGGGGGTCGAAGGACATTTTGATGTGTGGACACAGAGAGCTGTTAATCCCGTGGTTTTGCCACGGGAGGTGAGGTGCGCTATTTCTTTAATTTTCCATCGCGACCGTTGCGTCAAAAGAAAAAATAGTTGGTTTCCACGCCTCACTCGTACCTGAAGCGGCAGGTCCTGTCCTTTGCATTGTTTTATCACAGGGCTGTTTTTGCCTGGACAACTGCTAAATCTGTGCTGGACTTGACATTTAGTCAGCACCTGTGGGAAACTGTAGTCAGTGCAACAAGCCAACACTACCGCGTACCAGCTCCATTGTTGAGGTTAATGATTTAAGATTAATCGACTAATTGAGTTAATTATTGGATTGATCAAGAATATATTGACTAACAACATACAAAGGTGGCATAGCAGTAATAGCGGCATAGCTTGCAGATCACCGAATGATATCAGTGGCTGGATCTAATTTCCATACATTTGGGTTAACAGGGCCTTGTTTACTCTAAGCAACTGTGAACTGCTTGGTGTTTTCCATACAACAGGAGGTGCACTGTAAAGGCCAATTGTTAACTTGATGACATGTTGGATGTCTGAGTTCAGTCACGCCACAGTTGCCTACTCTTTATCTTTATCGTATGATTATTTCTTGCGAAACTGAGCTGTAGCATCTACTTGCTGTAAGCATATGTAGGCTCCAGCCCGACACAACAATGGCTTAGGCTTTGATTTAAGTGTCCTGCACGTTTAGTCTCATCTAATTTATGTCCTTCAGTAAAGGCTGTAACCATTTTATTTATGGAGCTTGTTGGGAGCAGCACACCGCCTGGCAGTCTTCATTCTGCATTCTTGTTTCACTCTGCTCAGGAACATTTACCCACCAAAATAAAACACTCTGCTCGACAACAGTTGGACATAACATTTACTCCTCCAGTCAAGTTCTTTAAACAGTCACCCTTTTGCTGTTTGGTGTTTTTTAAAATATTGCAGCAGTTTATTGCAAAATGACAAAAGTAACGGCAGTTGCATCATAAGTCAGCCATTTCCGGCTAAAATAATCACAACAAAACTGACTTATGGGCCTTTATTGATAGAAATGAACAGAAATTACAAAACGTTACAGCAGCTTTGGCAGGTGGTCGCCTACAGTGGTCCTGTCATTAATGTCATCATATGCTTTTAGTTGTATACTTTGAATACAATAACAGTTACTTGACATATAAAGCCTGAAGAGTTATCCACTTGTAAAATGTAAATATTGTATCACATGTTTTCATGGCTGTGTAATGAAAAGTGAATTGTCTTTTACAATAGGTTGTATTGGGAAGTTGGATTTGGGTGATACCCATTTTCCCTTTGCCATATCCCCATCTGTATTTGTACTAGTCCTGATCTGGACAGAGAGAACCTGAATGTGTGCCTATTTGGCCAGTGTACTGTCATAATGCTCTTTAACTATGTGATTAGTGTCGAACTTTTTGATAGAATTTGATAGTGATCAAGCTTTACCGTGAAATAAGGCAGACATGGTAAATAATGACTTTTTTATGTTCAAATTTATTTTTATTTACACCTAAAATTGTGGAAAAAAGTCTAGAAAGAAAAAAACTAAAATATTATACTAGAAATGTTTTGGTGTTTTATGATTTTGGTGATTTTTAAAAACTATCCAGGCAAGGCAATAAATATCCTTTTTTACTTTTCAAGTGGTGCTCCTACTGACATGACATGTAATACAGTACCCTCTCCACCTTTTTTTATCAACATGGCAACATGTGCCTTCTCACCTTTTATGTTTTTACTCTGGGTCAACAACTGCTAAAACTTATAATGACAAACTGATCATTTTAAAGTGCAGAGACTTCCATCATGTAAGCCCCACCCCCCTTATATATGGCAAAAGCATGAAACCACATTAATAATCCTGATCGTTTTTGTTCATGGTTTTAATGAAGTAGTCAGTTAAGAACACTGTAAGTGGACAAGTAGGCCGAGGTCAGGTTCTTCAGAAGTGGTCTTTAGTCTTCTCTTTTCATGAATAGAGAGAAAATCTATGTTATGAATACTCCAGCCGTTATATTTCTGCTTCATGTAGAGAGTACAATAGCTCCTCACCTAGCATGCAATCTTTTGGCTGTTCTGTTGTTACAAATTTATGGCAAAGAAAACAGTGAAGTGGTGACGTTTTCTTTTCTGTGTTCGCTCTACATAGGATCCCAGAAGAATGAAGCCTAAATGCGTTTGCTGCATGCTGGGGCGAAATAATAAGTCAGCTTTCGTAGAGTCACAAGGCAAACTATTGCGAAAGAGTCTTTGTCCACATAATTTGAACAGTCACACCCATGGTAGACATGGTTTCCCAAGACAAGAAAAGCATTCCTCTCAAGCCAAGTTGTCAAATAAGAATTTAGATCAGTGTGCCATTCCTGATTTAGTCTCACTGGTGTACTCTTACTTAAATAGAAGAAATAGAAGTGTTCATACATGAGCACGACATAAGACAAGAAAATGCTTTCTTTTCCTCCAATATACTCCTGTTTGAGACGGGTAAACGAGGACAATGGTCACGTCATACTTGACTGTTTAATCATGTATAAATATCAGCCAGCAAGATCTAGGTCATTTTAAAAGTGAATATGTTTGGGTGTGACTTTAATTTCTTCTCGTCTGTCTGAGACTTTATTTGTGCTGTCTGTTGTGTTGCAGAATCAAGAGGCCGTTCTGTCACCTAGGCTCATTGAAACCAGGAATCATGTTCAGCTGTTTCCTTTTTTGTGGTGTGATTCCTCCCCTCGTCTAGCTCCAAGCCTCCAATCGACCCGTTACACAGCTTTCCTGTGCTAGCACATCCACTCCCCGTACCAGGGGTAATTGAGTGCACTGCACATGTTGGAAGGTTATCCTATCGTATTTGCAGGGTCCTCAAATGCATACATGACCACTGCAGTCCTCTGAGGCTGTGGCATGACATCTGTCCAAAAGGTGGCTGGAAATCATGCTTTCACGAAGTGTTCTGGGCAAAAATATAACCATTTGCCCAAGCACGTCATGTTTAGTTGTTTCATTGACAAATGACTTGGCCTACAGCTAAGAGGAGGTTCATGGTCTGCCCTTGCCTGCCATCAAATGCAATCAAAATGTAATAAAAGGCAAAGCTGACAAAGCCTTGTATCCATGTAGCCCAGATGAGTAATGAGACTTCAGAGTGAGAGGCCACAAAGCCAAGTGCTTCAAATGCATTTTTAACACAGCGTTAAGCACATTTTATACACATTCATGTATTTGGTACTCCATCACCACTGAGTTAAATCTCTGGGTAAACTATATCTCTTCCCAACCGAATACAGAGGAGGATAGCAGGCCCAGATGCTGTTTGTGTTGACGGGTGGGTGATCTATGTTTGACAGGATTTTTTCCTGCAGTTCACAGGATATTGATTGCTTTCAAAGGTGCATGGCTGAAGAAGAAAGCAAACGAGGGTGCGGTTTATCTCAGGTGACGCTGAAAGGACGGCCAGTGAACAGTGCTGAGTGAAGTGAACCTCACATGGTTGCATCAAGCAGAGATGAAAGTCCCCCAAGCTTAACTCCTAGCTGAGGTTTTGAAAAACTGGTTGGCATCATAAGAGGATTTAGTGGGAAATGTGATAACGGTAATCTGGATTGGATTATTGTTGAGATTAGCGCACCCTTTGAGAGGCAAATGAGTAGAAAAACCTCGGGAGACCCTATTGAGGTGGAAAGATTACCTTAGGTATTCTGTGGAAATAATGGAGTTGTCCCCCTGATGCACAGAGGACATTTATATATAATACCACACACTACCAGGGCAACAATATTGGCTGATTGCATGTTCATTTCAAATGATATTCTTTGATATGATTGTCATTGTATTCGCTGGCAGGCATATAAAAACAGACTGAAAGTTGTCTCATGAAACACATCCTCCATGTAATCAAAATCCTTTTCTTTTCTGCCATTTGCTGGTCTTTTGAGTGAACTCACAGATTTCTTTTAAAAGAAATTGGAGATGGAGAGTATTTTGACATGTTTGATTTCCTTCCCATGATTGTTTAGTGAGAGGTCTAAATAAGCAAGAACCCAGGAGAAGTGAGAGTGATGCTTAATGCTTTGAGCTGGCTTTGGCTGATTGGTATGCGACTTGAGTCAAAATTACCACCCCTAAACTGTCTTTGTAATCCTAGACCTTTGGATTTACTTGAGTGTTTTTTTGTGTGGTTGCTTAGGCAGGCAAGAGTAAAGTGCATGTATTGTTTTTGTTGGATTGTGCAGGGATTAAATCACTTACATGAATTGGGTTATTCTATTCTTCATTTTCAAACATTAGATATGTTGTTTAAATTGGCTGCTAGGTCGAACATTTTACTCTTTATTTGGTAGATTTGATCAAAGCATAGCCAAAAGCAAAACAATGTGGTTTTTTATGAATGAAATTATTCACATTTTGTATTGAAATTATGAGTATTACGAAATTTAGGACTGAGGAGGAAAAAATATGGAACGAAAACACTACAGGGTACCTTTGAATTGTGATCTTATTTTGATTGCCTTGTAAACAGCAATTCATTAAGTCTAGGTGCAAGGGAGTCTGCCAACTTTCCACCCTCAGAGGCTTTAATTGGGCCAGTGGTCTATCGAATAATATTATCTGCTGACTTTTCTGTGCATCAGGCTCAAGTGTGTGACTATCAAGTTAGGATTTGTAGCTTTAATTTAGTTTCTGCACCAAAATAGTGACATCTCTCCACTGGGATGAAAGATGTAGCAATGAGTATTCCTTATTTAAATACAAAGCAAACATTAGGTTTTCCTCATGTCAAGGAAATGTGTCATGCTGCTGCGTATTGCTGTCTGAAAACTTGAAACCAGCCTCTGATTAAAGTCATTACTCACCGTGCAGTATGCTACTCTTAGCTCTCCGGTGACATGCACTAATATCTCTCGCAGATACATTAACCATACATCATTATGGTGTTTGCCTAAGGAATTAGCTATCATGGTTTTATTGCTCTGCCTTCAGCAATTCACTAATTCATACAGACTTTGACAATCACGCTGTGCAGTTTTATAAATGGTGACTACCTTTTGGTGAGTAATTATCAGTAGTCCAAGAGCACTCATCTCAGACCTTGACTTTACAGTCAATGTTAACACACTTTAATTGCTCCAGACCAGTTATAGTAGTATTCAGCTTCAGCTTTGATTGGGAGTTTCATAGAGTTTTGACAATCATTCCAAGTTATGTTTTAATATGTCATATTGCCTATTCTGGATGTTTGCTTAATTTTATTTTAGATAATTGCATGGTCGCCAAAGATAGATTTGCCT
>JAOXYL010000113.1:15051493-15067727 GCA_028564955.1 Terapon puta | reverse complement strand
TTAATTTTTAGTCTGTCCTCGTGCTCTGTCCTCCTGCTCTGTCCTCCTACTCTTACCAGTTGGAAGTCTGTTGGTGGTAGTAAGTGGGCACACTCTGCCTAGCTCAGTTCATATTGTTGACACTTAAACTTAAACCAAGACAGGGTCTGTAGCTAGTGATTGCTACAGAGTGTGCAGTACCTAATATCAGATGTAAATTCCCAAATAGGCTGAGTGTTGTTTCATGCTGATTGTGTCGTGGTCTAATGGAAACTATTTCTCTGTTCACAGGCTCCCATCAAAGCGGGTTCCTCGACGCACTTAAGAACAGTCCTGCCAGATATCCTTTCACGGAAATCAGACTTTTGGCATTTGCGACACGTCTGTTAAGAGTGATTTTCTGATATTTGCTGCTGTTGTTCCATGGTTTTCTCAGTATTTTTAGTCAACAAATTTTCCATTGATTTAACAGTGTTTGAAATTCATGTAGAGAAACTTGCCCAGTGATGGCCAATACAGGTCACTCTGTAGGTCAGAATTCATTTGCATGACATGCCTTTTCAAAGCAAGCTCCATTCATTGCTCCTGCCAGTTGCAGTACTTACACAACTGTTGTGAGTTTGATTAGTCCTGCTCTATCGGGCTAACACAGCACGCACACAGCTCTTCACGCTGTCTCCAGTCAGCGTTTGATTTTATCTGGCAATAACTTGCCACTGCTCCTCGGCAAAGATGTTGCGTGAGTTAGATTTGATATGAGCGAGTTGTGTCTGTGCGATACATGCCAAGTGTGTGCGAGACGTCTTAAGCTGCAGCTGCTACAAATACCCTGTAAGTCAGCTTATTGTCTCAACACAACATCAGTGATAATCATGCAGACTTTGGTAAATCCAAGCAAGTCAAAGGTTTTATTTTGACAGTGGTTTCATACCATCACACCCAGGCAGTTATGGTTTAGCAATCACATAAAGTCACATCTACAATGATGATGATGCCCTAATATAAGTATGATGAAGCTAAATGTTTTTTCCTCTTACTTCAGTAACATAAGAATCTAAACCAGGATCTGATCATTACCAGAATTGATAAAGTAAGTTTGGAGAGTCAGAATTGAACAAATCTAAATGATACCCAATGCTATTTCTAAGCCTCTAAGCCTAAGTTGAGAGTGCGGGACCGTGACACTGTCTCTCTCTGCCCTTTTTTCTATGGCTGAGGGAGATAACTGTTTCTCTGTGTGCCAAGTCAAGCTGATAACGGCCTGTGTCCTACAGGACTTTAATAAAGGGGAATTGCAGTCGATAGTATCGTAGCAGTCCTTTGTACTAGCTGAATGATGGCATGTTTGTCCTTGCTAAAGAGGAAGAGAGAAAAGGCGAGAGTGAGGGGAATGAGTTTTGTTTGTTTGTTTTGTTTTCTTTTTTACAGTAAGGTTTGACAAATGTGCTCATGGTCTATGAGTATGTCATATCATACCATGTGATGTTTTTGTTTAGTGTGCTCACAGGGACAAATCTGTGGTACTAAATACTGCACTCGTATCTGGGTATTTGTAGGACTTATCATCTGATAAAGATATTATCTTAAAGACTGAAAGGGTCACTGTTGTTCATTTTTACATATATTAATATTGGACATGGTCTGTGTTTTTGTCCTTTATGTGGAGCAGAGAAAATGAGCAGTGTTCTGCAGTCCCCGCCAAATGAACTGGTTACTAGGAACTATTGGCAAGAGGAGGACAGGCCCCAGGCTGTAGGTCAAAATGCTAGCAGTGAGAACTCGTACTACTTTTGTCCATGCTGGCTCCGTATGAGTCTGTGATGTGTGTGTGTCTTTGTCTGTATTGGCTTTCACATTATTGTCTGTTTGACTAAATGTGAGAACTGTTTGAATTAAAACTATGGCAGGCAATTTTTCCTTGACTTAACTGTGTCACTGTTCTGGAGGTGGTGGTGTGTTTCTTCTCCGTCTGGTCTATAGTGGGCCTCTCAGGCTTCCATACTTACCTAATCAGCTCTAACCAGACCACCAATGAAGATGTAAGTATGGGCACCTTACACCTAAGTAATGCACAAAACCACTATTGTAAGTTGCACACTTCCTGCTGCATATCTGCCACTCATGTAATATGTGCAGATTTATATTATATTTATTCTAATTATATTTGAGTATAAGTAGTGTTGGTGTCCTCCTTCCAACAACTGTGGTGTGTTTTAAGTTACAATTGCTTAACTTTATAACAGCAAATGTATTGTGTTACATCAACCAAAACTGTGAAATGTTCTCTGTATTGGTTTTATATATATATATATATATATATATATATATATATATATATAGATATATATATATATAGATAGATATATAGATATATATATATATTTGATTTGTTTATTTAATTTTTGTCACAAGGCCTTTAATTTATGTATTACTGTAATTTCTTTTACACTACCTTTCACGTAACCTTGGCATTAATAACCTTTCACTATAAAGGATAGGAACAGAACCATATTTTTGTTGTTTTTTTCCCCCCACACCTCAAACTTTTAATCTAGGACTAGACACAATAAATATAATAAACAAGCCTAAGCTCTATGTGTTACACAGTCATGATTTTCCTTCCAGTGACACTTGAGATAGTCACCTGTCCCTCTGAAACTGTGACTGATGTTGTGTGGTCTCCTCCAGATAAAAGGGTCTTGGTCTTCTAAAAGAGGGAAGGACAACTATAACCCATACAGCCATGGCAATATATTCACCAACTGCTGTGCGGCGCTCTGTGGACCCCTACCGCCAAGGTATGGCATGTGATAATGTGCATGAGTGTTTTTATGAGGCACTTTACTCATTCCCAAACACCCAGAAGATGACATTCATACTCTATCAATCACCCTTCTGAGAAAAAAACATTTAGTCATATATCGTCCTTACTGTAATAAGTCACATCACCTGCAGCCTGCCCTCACTGTAATCTTCAGTTTTGTTAAAAAGCTAACATATAACCGTTAGTCGAGAGTCCTTTTGATGTGAGGAGCTGCTTTGAAACAAGGCTGCCTGCAGCCTTTCTCTATACATAGCTACTAAGATCCTGCAAGAGAGGAAAGGATTTCAAGCCCATTTAAACCAAATCCAAGATCAAAGTTAGCTAGATATATTGGATTTCACACTTTTGCTGTTCATGTGATTTAACAAAAACAACAGGCCAACTGTCACAGCTACATTCTGATGTCCATGTGACTGTAAATGTCAGCGCACACTGCTCTGTCCCTCCCAGCTGCTTTCACTTCAGCAGCATTAATTCTCCTCTGTGACACTGTGGTTCTTGATTGTTCTGGCTTGAACTGCTCTTTCTTTTCTGTCATCACGGTAAGAAATGTGTTCAAGCTTACCCACTGGACAGAGATACCTGCTATCTGCTTCTTATCTTTACGGGCCACGATACCCACTTTGCAGATACAACTCGCTCAGTGACGCTGTCACAACGTCACAAACATGCCTTAGCCTTTGGAACATGCAGCTCTTCACTTAAGCCATATAGTATGAATATAAAATTCAAACAAGTTACGAAATACATCGAGAGAGACACATACACAAAGTATGAGATGAGCAATGATGGAAGCTTTTACCATCTGACCATACTGTGTTCTTGTCATCATGAACCATAAGCCACCAATAATGAGTCCAGTGGGTGGCAAAGGAGAGTCCTCAGTGCACAGGTGGCTGCCATCTGTGTGTGTGTGTGTCTGTGCATGTGTGTGTATGTGTTTGGCCACAGGCATTGCACAGCTGGGTCCACCAGTAAGAAAGGAATGTTTCACCTCAGCCTCGGACCACGGAACGCTAACGCTGACAAAAAAAAAGTCCTGCATTTCATCCCTTCCGAGATCTTGACTCACATTTTCTGTTGCGTCAACCCACATGTCTTTATTCTCATATGCTCTATTTTCATTACCAACAGTGCGAGACACTGTCATAGCTTCCTGGAGTTTTCCTCTGTGATTCTAGTAAACCTTTTCCACCTGAATCCAGCTCAGTCCCACTGGAGTTCACTGTCAACACACTATCTGTTAAATGATTACCCTGCCTGTGCTGTTCAACACCTCAGCTGTGTGCGCGTGTGTGGTGGAGACTGCTCTTTGTCAGATCATCCTTTATCTGGCTAATAAATGGCCATTATCGCATACATCTGGCTCATAAGCGCACACGTGTGTATACGCATATCAAGATTTCAGCAGGTTGAATTTAAGTTCTTCGGCATTAACGAAGGGACAGAAACAATGATTCACTCCAGTGCTCCTCTGCAGGGTCTCAGTCATTTATTACCGAGTTGTAATTGTATGTGTGTGTGTGTGACTGTTAAAGATTTGAGTGTAACGACTCAAATTGTGAGGTTCGTACAACAACAGCACACATCCACCGACACACTATGGTCCCTTTTAACAGTGTGGTACCACTGACAGACAAGGTCGTTTGCTTTCTGCTAATCCTTCCCACCTAACACCTCACTCACTCTGGCTGCAGATACTGTATTGCGCGTCGTTTCATTTGCACATCTGTGCTTTTAGGTTTAATTCACTGGTAACACTGCTCCACTGTATTTAATCTCTTAGTGGGTAATGCCACTTGCTATGTAAGAGTTGAGAATAAATGTCCTCAAACAACTTCTCTCTCTCACTTCTTTGTTTCTCTCTCACTAGTCTGATCGACAGACGGGGCTTTATCCAATCAGATGCGCCGCAGCTGGCACCACCAGCCAATGGCATCACTATGTATGGTGCCACCCAGTCTCAGCAGAGCCATATGGTAAGATACTGACTGGACTCTCTGTCATTTCTCTAGGATACTATTATTACCATCATTGGATGGATAAGTTTAGAGATGTAAAAACACAGATTGAGGAGGGGCCTGTTTATAGTGGTGTTTAGTCTGCGTAGAGACAAGAAGGGAGCAGGTTATACGATGGAGGAATTGAATATTCGTTGATTCAAGGGACTGGATACTTTTAGATCTGATCTCAAAATCTGAAAGGTTCATTTTAATGTTAGAATCCTGAAGATTTTAGTCCAGGTATTGGTGCTATCATATTGTTGACAAATTCATTGTTTCCTGTGGCTGCTTCACAATAGGTTACCCTGTGTTTCATCATTGAGATAATATGATATAAATAAGATAAAACTATGAACAGGTAAAGACTAACTGCATACACAGTTCGTGCTCTTTTATTACCTTGTTTAGGTACATAATTATAATCCAGCTTGGGAATGGCGGTCTTCACCACTAACAATAGAGAGTGGAAAGAGTTTGTAATTTAATTAAATTAATTTCACGAGAATCCTAAGGATTGTAATATAATCGAACCTTTTGAGTTGTCTAACTTCACCAGCCTTTGGTTGCACTACTTTTTGGCACAGTCTCACCCAGGCCATGCTGTCACTCCTACAAGGCCAGGCCTTGGTCAGCATGACACACAGAGACAAAGCATCTTTCACAGCAGCTTGTTGGATGGAGTGAAATTCCAGCTGTTGCCTTTTGTTCATTTGCCAGAAACAGAAAATCAGCTTTCACAAACTGAGGTAGATGAACTTATCCCCACTGTCAGTGTGAGGAGTTGAAAGTACAGACATTGCGACTTGTATGGTCTCTGATTGTCTCTGATTGTAACAGTAAACATTAGCTATTGGTTTAAGTGACGGCCTAGATAACACCAAGGCATAAAAGGGTAAAGGCCAGATGAGGTCAACTATTTCAAATCACAGCTTCGCTTAATTTTCTTCCCCTTTCTTTGACACGACATAATGCAGAATCAGAAACGCAGCACCCTTTTCTCTCTCCATTTAAATCCAGTTAGTCTTTGTCATCCCTCTAGATTGAAATAGCTCTGGACTGCAAAAAGCATGTCGGTGATGTTTTCAATTTTGCATGTGTCGCTCTACGTTGTCTGAAAATCAGGTCAACAGTAACAAGGAAGGATGCTTTGTATGTGTGTCTCTGTTTGGGTGGCACGACAGTGTGAGCTGTGCCATTTAACTCTCCCCGATTTCATTCTCCTGTCTCATGGTTTGCTCATCAAGCAGAATACTTTATGCAAGATTAAAGCTTTCCCTGTCAGGCTAATAACCAAGTCTTGCAGAATGAAAAACTAAGAGCAGGACTCAGAAAGAGACAACTTAAAATGAATTAGACCTTTCAGTTCGAACTCACACAACAGTACACTGCAGTCAGTAAACAGATATCCACAGTCTCGGAGAGAGGAGCCGGTGTCGTGAAGAGGACATTCTGCTGACCTCGCTGACCAGCTTTCCTCTAGTTTCTGAAAAGAAGCAACAAGTCTTCCGTTGTCCAGTGTAGCTGTTCACCTCACACATTAACTGCTAGATTTAAGGCCTGTTTGCTCTCAGCCACTAATCTTCTCTCCCTGGTGCCCTCCCTCCAGGCCACAGTCATGTCGTTGTCCTCACCCAAACTCTAGTTGGGCCCTGCTAGTTCTCACTGAGATGTCGAACATTGGTGTCATCTGTCTTCAGGTCCTAAATGCACGGACGACTCGTTACGGGGCTGGGAGTCATAGGAACATTCCCTATCGTTAGCACATTCAGAAATAACGGCCATCTGTTTTCTGTGATGACCATGATTATCAGTTAAACTTGTCCTGCTGTGCCGGCTGCTGGCCATTTATCTGACACAGAGTCAGCTGTTTTCTTTATATCCATTTATATATATACATATCCAAGCCTGCCACCTTGGGACTGATACAACTCAATTCATTAACTTAGAAATCTTTGTTTGCCTAAAAAATCCAATGCAGGCTAGACAGCTCATTGCAGGTCCTTTTCGATAATATTGTGTCTATTGTGCTCATCTTATTTAGTTAAATCAGTCACACCACAATGAGTAAAAGTCTCCCCATCACTTTTGTCTGTTTACTACGGAGGTGTGTGGGTGGCTGTTATTTTTAGAACGTGTGTGAACGTACATCAAGTGTGTGTGTGAGAAAGATAAAGGTGTCAAAGAGACCACAGAGATGTGATCATATTTGATTCATACATTTAGTCAATGTAAATGTTATTGGTGTCTTTTAAGATCAGGCTGCCTGTGTGAAAAAGCGTAAACAGGTCGACCCTTTACATCATGGAGTCTTTTTGTATCAACTCACAGTCAATCAGATGTGTTGCATAGAATAAATTATGCAATTAAGAAGTTCCATAGATTTTTTTTATTTTTGAGGAGATGTGTAAACAAAGGCTGCGTTTGTACTCTCAACTGTATTGTTGATTTGTGCTTTTTGCACATGGAGTCTGCGTTTTTCTCACAGCGTTGGCAAATTCATTGAGGTCGCATTAGCATTTTGGCGATGAAAACCTTGTTTCTTTGTGAGGTACTCGCGTCTGTGGTGCAGCTTAAAACGCCAGCCTGGTATGTATAAGACTTGTAAGTGGTTGCCATAGTAACAGTGTGTGAAATGATGTCACACTACCCTGCAATAGCATTAAGTGTTTATCTTAGAAAACCTAAACACAAAATGTGACCAAAAAATATAGGTGTCCTCTTTCATCTTCCTAAGAGTGAGTAATTGTACCTTTTTTATGTAATTGTAAATTTCATATCTGGGTTTTGACATGTTGGTTGGATGTAAGACATTACTTTTTATATTTTATACACAAAACAATTAAAAATATTTAATTTAGATATAAAAAACCTGCAATCCAATAAAATAGAAGTGGAAATAGAAATTCAGAGTAATTATTCTGACTTACCTTGGACCTTAGACCTTTGCGTTTGGCTTTGTGAATATTTACATTATCAGTCATCTTTCTTCCTTCCTGTCCTCCTACTCCCATCTCTTGCCGTTTTCCTTTGGCAAGCTATGAGCTATTTTTATACAATACACACAGAGAGCGACTTGATCAACCGCCATTTCCTTTTTGATAATTTCATAGCAAGTGACAACGCACAGCCTTGTTTTCACTTTCACCCCTCCACCTCCACAGTTAGCTGCACAAATGAAATGGTGGCGTCAACATCGCTGAAAATCACAAAAAAGTCCTGATATGTCAGTTCTTTCCCCTGAAACACTGCACATGTACAATCAGATACGTACTATTTAAATACCAGATGTACTACATCTTTACCAGTAACCTGCTCAGTCACAGCAGACAGTGGTGTGTTGTTAAGAAAAACAAAAGAAGGCTGAAATCTGGATTTCGCTGTCTCCTCTTCAGATCTTGTTTAAAGATTGACTATAAACGGTGTCAGCAAGGACACCTCAGGAGTTTCACAGGTATTGAATTAAACTCATAAGGCGGGCTGGTAAATTGAAGGCTTTCCTCACCAGTGTGACATTTCTGAAAATCTAAACTAAGTGCAAAATCTTGCACACTCTGACATGGACTACACAGCATGGATGTTAATTTGGACTGCAACAAGTAATTATTTTCAGTGTCAATTAAGTCAGTATTTGGTCAGAAAATAGTGAAAGCCTTCCATCACAGAAGGAAATGTGTTATTTTAGCTGGAAAAATAACTTAAATGATTGATTATCGAAGTAGTGGGCAATTTTTTTCCCATCAGTCCAAAGGCTTCTGCTCTGTGGAAAAGAAAAGAAAACTGTAATGTTTGATTGGAGGAAAAGGTCTTATTGTTGTGCCATCGGCCGCCATGTGTAAAATCTGACCATAACATGGCCTGTGCTGCTTCCCTTGTATCTGCTGTCCAAGGCTGGTCTGTCAGCGGTCTGTGTACATATTGTTCCTTGTAGTTCTGTGTGTCTGTCTGTCTGCTGTGGGGGATGGACAGCGCTGAGTCAGTTTAGCTATGACTCTTTATGAAACATGACTGTGGCTGATTTTTTTTTATTTTTTATTATGATGATTATTATTTATTTATTTTATGTAACACACCACTGACAGTGGGGTTCTGGGCAAACGTGGCTGCGAGCTAGGTTTCTGTGTCATTTCAGTTCAGTGACCCCTCGCTCAAATTAGACTTTTCAACAACCTGGAGAGATGCCAAGCTCGTAAAAAGGTGATGTCAAGAGCAGCTGATACATGCAACTGATAAGAGGAGTGATTATAAGTCTCTTCTGCTGTCAAAGGCAGCTTGACTTCTGTTTAAATCACATCTGTAATTTGCTTTTTTAGGTCAGTGAGATTGAGACCGAAAGGTGAGACAGATCTTTGTGCCTGTTGTCAATCACACTTGGCATGGTGCGGGATGGAGGGGGGCATTAAAGCATCTTATGTTGCTTGTACAGCATTTTAAATCTTATCTGCACAACTAGTGATCTTCCATCTGTAACTGGTGTCTAATACGCACGGTTGCTCTTTGGCGGTAAAGGGCTAATGAGGTTGTAGCTAATCTCCCTGTAGCTAATGTATGATATTGATGACTCGCCGTGTCCCTAACCCACTTTCTCTGCTCCAGTTTTAGACGTGTGATTTCCTCTCTGAAACAAGGCAATAGAGATCAATAGGCCATGAAGCAGTAATAGCTCTGTGTTTTCTACTGACTTCAGCTCTGGTGCGGATGCACGAGCTGGTGCGGGTTCTTTGTGTGGCTCTGCATTCTAACAAGGGTACTAACATCTTTTTTTTCCCACTCTTTTTCTCTCCCTTATCCAATCACCTTATCCCCTCCTCTGTTGTCTCCCCACAACTCCACATTCTGTTTTCCTTGATCCCTCTCTCATTTCTTCTCTTTCCCTTCCATGTAATTTTCAACGTTCCCCCGCTTTTATTTGTTTTCTATTTCTATCCCTCACCTCCGGCACCTTATCTATCTCTTGACTTTTGCATTCCCCCTCCCTATGGCATTCTCTCTTCTGCTTTGTGCCGCTCTCCCTCTCTCTCTCTCAGTGTGACCAAGACCAGTGCATTCAGAGCACCAAATTCGTTTTGCAGGCCGCCGCCACACCTCTCCTCCAGCAGCAGAGCAGCGAGCCAGTCATCCTGACGGCCTCCCCTGAAAACGGAGGATCTCTCCCTGGACGCGCCTCCCTCACCCTGGCTGGCCCGTGCACCTCTCTCCCCCTCGGCCAGCCCACCCCTCCGACGTCAACACCCAGCCTGAGCTGCCACGAGGCCGCCGACATGCTGCCAATCCATGGACACGGTCACACACACAATCACGGCCTCCCCCTCCAGGAACCCATGGCCCACCACCACTTCCTTACCCCAGAGGAAGTACCCTCGCCGCCAGGCATGCTGCCCTGTGGCAGCCCCATGGGCCACAGCCACACCATGCAGGCGGGCTTCTACAACCCAGCGAGCCAGGACTCCCTGCACGAGGACTCTGTCAGAGGGCTGGTAAAGCTCAGCTCCGTCTGACAACAGGATGTACGCCACCTCCTCCCTCCTAAAAACGTGCATCCAAACTCTCCTGTGCCACTTTTGTACCAACACACTCTCTCCCTGAATTAGTTTTCCTGTATCTCCTCAGCAGGATCCAAGAACTGAAAAAAGGCTGTGGTTTAAATTCAGCTGCTAGAAGTGGAATATAACTGAACCCAAGTGAGACCAGTTGTCCTCAGCCAGTGTCTTGCCAAACCTCTTCACTGGAACTGGGAGAGATATTTTCTGGTGCAGTGGCCTGTAGTAACAACTCAAACAAATTCCTCTTTTTTTTTTTCTTTTTTTTTTTTACTTAAAGGGAGGTATTATCCATTAGCTCCTGGAAACTGGACTGGAGTGTTTCTTTTTCAAAATGACGTATGTCTGTGAGCCATGTCCAGCAAAAAAAGATGAAAGAGAGCGAGAGAAACATGTTTTGACAGTACATGACATTTTTTTTGGTAAAAATGATGAATTTCTGTCGATGGATCGCAAGTCTGACAGATTTATTTTGTAAAACAAACTTTAGCCTACTTGCCTGTTGCTGATTGGACAGCGTCTTTTGCCTTTTTTTCTCAGACATTCTCAGCAGTGCAATGGTTGATGTCATCATGTTGCATATCATTCTGCTTTTTCTATGTTAAAAAAAGAGAGACTGTTGTACTGTAACATGGTTATTACAAATCTTACAAATTATTATATTTCCTGTGGATATTAATAAAAAAAACAACTTTTTATCAGATATGATTGCATTAATATTTAGAAGGCATAATGTGAGGGTCATGTGGAGATAACACTTACTAAAGTTTATCTTGTGACTGATGCCTGTGGTCATCGGGCATAAAGGGGACAGCTTTACAAGGCTGTCTGATGAATGTTGCGAAACACTTTTATTGCTGTTCAAATGAGGTGAAGACTCTTTGAGGCCATCAAACCTCCTTTTCATCCTGACAGAAGTCCTGGTAAGGCCTCAAACACCAACCATTGAAGAGCTGTACAGACTAAAATAAAAGCACAGTTGGGTATAATGCTTATTAAAGGTTATATGAGGAAGAGGAGTAAAATTCTTCAGATTAAAAAAAAAAAGAGAGAGACTGTCAGTGGTTGGTCAATATTTAACTCTCTTCTACCACCTTGTGGTTGAGCAACTGCACTTAAATATTTTCCCCTGACTATTAATTTAACAAATCAGACAGAAGGCAGGGGTGAAGTAAATTTACAGTGCTATTATACCAATATTTCCATAGTAAAATGGGATGACTACATAGTTTTGAAGTTTTGAAAGGGGCATTCGAGTTAAGAATTTGACTTCCCTTTTTTAGACCCATGTTTTTTTCTATGCAAATTTTACTGTTCATCTTGTCGACTCATATCTTTGTTTTACCAACACACCTGGCATTTAGTAAAAGTTGGTGACTTTTTTTCCCCACTGAGGAGTTGCTAGAAAGCACACAAGCAAAAAAGGAAGTGAATATTCGATGGGACATTTATCAGGTGGATGCTAACATGACACTAAATGTGTGCCAGTGTTGCCTCTGCTTTGCTGGATGTGAAAATATGCCCCTTTTTGTAAATACCTACAATTTATCAACTTTAATGTGAAAAGATATTAGTGTTGTCTTCACAGCCTGTTGCTGTGCTGCCAACTAGTGGCCAAACATCAATTTATGCAGGTTTAAGGCAAACGATCCAACATAATAAACAGCGGATACAATATGATAATAGCAACGTATTAATTTTTTTAATTAAATGATTTATGGTACATGGGAACATTTTTCTTACATTTTTACAACAATCACAAAAGATGATGCCAAAAAAAACATTTACTGAAAAAGAAATTACCCAGATTGTTTTAACACTGTTTATCTTTTCATTTGGGAGTGAAATCATTGCAGAACTAAGTGAGCGAGCAAAGGGAAAAGATATTCACAGACACAGGATATTACTGTTATTCTACAGCTTGCATAAAGATTGCAAAATGTCTTTTATTAGGTTATTGAATCAGGTATATTTTAAACTGACCCTGTACTGCACTGTGCTTGAGTTTTGCTGCACCGTTACATGTTAAATGGATTTAAATGTCAGGTGCATGGGACACTATCACATGTTGTAGAATCCTGAGGATTATGATGTCTAATAGCAGATGAATTTTAAAAAAAACAAACAAAAAAGAACAAAACAAAGGAATTTTGACATGCCCTGAGTCGGCACGAAATAGTGTTTTAATTTCCAAAGAAAAAGCATATGACCACTACTTATTATTTATAAATGAGAAATCTGAAGCTTTTTAACTTAGCTGTACAATAAAGTAATCTTTTTATGGACGTTGCTCCAAAAAATGGAGCCCCTCAGTTTCAGTCATTGCATGTATTTTCACAAGACCAGTTCTTGGGAGCTTATTATCATTTACACATATTCCCTTTTTTAAATCTTACAGTGCACTAAGGGTGTATCATAGCAGAGATGCACTAGAGACGGTATAAGAAGTGAACCAAGGCAGACCTAACGTGTAGCTGTAAACAGTCATGGTGGCTCACAGCCTGATGCTCCAGCACAGCAAACTCTCATGCATCAGTCATCTAGCCAGGGCTGGAAACACAGACATTAATGCTCCATGGTAAGGCAGGGCCAGTCCATGGTCCTGGGTCACCAAAAATGCTAGACCGGCTTAAAATCAGTAACCTATGGTTGCCGCAAGACTCACTTGACCTGCAGTCAGCACAGGGTTTGCAGTTTTCAGCATCCATGGTCTGGGTCAATGCAGCTAAGCTAATTCAGCATCGACAACCGGTGGAGCAGTGTCCGGATCACCGGATTTAGAGCCAGTTCTGAGGTCTCAAGACTACCACAGTTTCACATCGGTGAGCTCCAGGTCCCCCATGATTTCCAACTGGTTGATGCTGCTCAGGTCCTGGACCCGGTGTCTGAACTCAAACAAGTGCGAGCCGTTCACCGCCAGCTTGAACTGATGGGGCTGGCAGAGGATGAGGATCTGACGAAACAAAACAAAAAACCCCAACACTGAGCAAAATAAAACTTCACTGATCCCAAATTGGGGAAATTCACAAGTTATAGCAGCTAAGATAAATATAAAGTGCAAAAATTTTATCTAAAAATATAGAAGGTATAAAATAGCAAAAATATGTTCTAAACATAGTAAATACACAGAGACATTAGGAAATAATTCATAGTCAAGTTGTGATAAGATACTAAAGATCCAAAGTGGTAAACGGCCATTAGAGCTGCAGCAGACAGCAGACGCACTTTCAAAATAAAAGTAAGCTGAAGGCAGCTCCTACCTCGAAGTACTCCCCTGATGAGAAGGGAAAGAAGGGCAGCTCCCGCTCCTCCTGACCCCAGGATTCATCCAGGTACGAGTTCCTGGTGAATACGCCCGACTTCATGCGAGGGTTCAGGTGGAGGGCGATGTTCTCCGTGCTGCTGTTGCGGAGGTTTACCGTGAAACTGGAGCAGACGTGGATTAAAAAGGTAAATCTCTTTTCACGCAAATATCGACGTTACAAAAGGGAAATTAAATCTACATTTCCAGAGTTCAAACAAATCAGTGAGGCATGCACTACGGGTGGCTTTTATTTGTGGGGTTGTGGTAAATTCAATCAGTTATCACTTTACCTGTGAGGATACATGCTGACCTGTCCTTTGATTGTGATGTGCTGTCCTGGGCTCAGTCCTTTCAGTATACTGCCTTTGTAAGGGAGGCTCTGAAGTGACAATATAACACTTCAGACAATCATTTTCATTATCAGTCATTCTGCAGATCATTTTCTCAAGTAATCATTTGGTTTATGACACCATTAAACAGTCCAGGATTACATCAGTAAATGCCTCGAGTGCGGCCAGCAGTCCAAAACTCAACAGCTATTCACTTTACTGCCATATATCACAAAGACAAGCTCAGGGTTCTTGCCCGACTGGACTTTGTTGCTGCGATATTGGTGCGTTCTCAGATCTCCGAAATCTCTAAAAGTCTTAAGGGTGAAATGCCAAAACAGACTAAAGTGCACAAACGAATCATTCAAAGGAATCATTTGGGGAATGTGATCTGGTTTTAGTGGCATCACAAGATATTGGGCGCATTTAGGCCGAGATGTTATGTGTAGCAGATGACGCAAAAGAAAAAACTCACCAAGTCACCTGATTCTGAATATATTGCCTAAGAGAAAAAAAAGGAGAGAGAGGGAGACAAATTTATAAATTATTAATCAGATGTATCTATGAAACAAACACACATCTGACCAGCCTGCGAGGATAAATTGATTTATGGCAAACAAAGGATGGGGATGTACTTACTGAGTTTGGGATGTAGCCAACAGCGTGCACCCTGACTTTCCCAGAAATTGAAAACGTGTCGACCTTGTTGAGCGGGATTTTGTGCTTGTACTCCAGCAGGTGAGTACCATTTACTGCCACCTAAAGGTGAAAAGGAGCGTTTTAGCATCCCGTTTCTGCACAAATCAAACTGCTGCACGCCTTCACCTTTGACGGCGAGGGTTCACTGACCTTGAAGACGTCCCCGTGCACCAGGATGATGGTCTCGAAGGGGGCCCCGCGCTTGTAGGGCAGCTGATGGAGCGTCTCCTCTTTGCCCCAGCTCTCCTGCAGCAGGGAGTTGCAGACCACGCAGGGCGAGCCTTTGAAGCGTGGGCTGAAGTGGAGGGCGACGTCAGAGCGCGGCTTGGTGCTGGAGCCGCTTGACAGGTCGATCTGAAACCTGCGGGAGGGTGATGCACGACCGGGACTAAATTACCAACCAGTTGAGAGGGGAACTCAATGTGCCCAAAGGTAATATGATAAACTGTAAATTTTACTCAGTGCCATAATCAACAAAGGCAGGTCTTTGTATGTACACTGCAAATTATTTGGTTCTCACCAAGAAAAAAACTTAGATTTAGAAGTGTTAGATAACTTGTCTTGTTTTAAAAGTTAGTTTCTTATTTTAAGTGTTCAACTTTAATCTTATATCAAGCAAACCAATCTTAATTTAAGAAATCTTGTCAAGTAAAATTATCTTGCTGCATGGACAGATAATTTCACTTGTTTTGAGAACATTTTCCCTCAGATTTAGTGTTTTTATCTTGTTTTCATAACCCCCTTTTTTGCAGTGTAAGATTCAACTGGGGCCCTCCAAGCTGTCAGTTCAGCCACGGTGTGTCGTGGTGCTGCTGGATGGGCCTTATTCACAAGTTTCTCTGAACAACACGCCGCTCTGTGGCCCAACCTGACCTCTGACCTCCAACGGGAGGAGCAAGAATTCAAATTATAGATGAGCTGAAATGAATATTTGCTGTCATTATGAATTGAAGAGCCTTCAACTACGCAAAATACGATGGCTGGACGGTAGTTCACATTTTTTCACCAGCCAAAAAAAAACAAGCCAACATTTATGTGACGGGGGAAATAAATCAGTTTAACCAACAGAGTGCTTTAATCAAGTGTTTAACTTAATTTTTTAAACTTAATTTAACTTTTCAAATAAACATAAACAGGTTCAGTTGAGTCTCAACAGGAGTGAGTGCAGATGTGCTCATTTTAGTTAGCAGTGTTGTTGCACCTGTTTTACTTTTCAAAGTTTGTTCACTTAAATCCACAAGGTGATTTTCACTGAGGGGATCGCCTGCCTGAGTGTGTGTCGTGGGCGTCGGTCATGAAAAAGACGAGCGGACGACCGCTGTGAGGGGGTGCTGCTGGAGGCCTCTCGTCCAGGTGAGAGTACCGCACCTCACCTCTTCCTCACACACCTCACCTGTCAGCGTCCGGGGGCACGGTGCCCTGGATGATGATGATCTCCCCGGGGTGCAGGCCTCCAGGTATGGGCCCCGTGTATGGGATCGCCTGAGGTAGAGAGCTGAGGTTAGAGCACTGGATACACCTGCACTGACACACACACACACACACACACACACACACAC
>JAOXYL010000113.1:15006494-15032185 GCA_028564955.1 Terapon puta | reverse complement strand
AGTTACAACAGTTTGTAAAAGGTACCTCCTTAGAAAGTTGTACATCTTTATGAACCAGTAATTTAACAAGTAATGGTTAAAATAATCCTTTCAACTGAAATGTCATTAACTGTTAGTAAAATAATTAACTTGTTGTTACAATGTCACATTACTACATAATCACATTATCATACAATATCTAAATCATATTGCATCAACAAGGTTCTTTTATAATTTAAAACCATTTTCTGGACATGTTGTCATAGTTTTAAATTCATAATGTTCTAAATAAAGCCAAAATAAAATTCCCCTTTAGTCTCCTTTGACCCTGCATTGTGACATCCAGGTTACTTGTCTGCTAGAAAAGTCTCTCTGTCCTTAGTCCCTTTCATGGTAACTCTCTGAGCTATCCCATAGGGCACGTGGCATGCTACTGTCCCCATTTCCGCTGCCCCCTCCACATGAAACATCTGGTCGTCAAAGAAAATGTGAGGCCTGATCTTCTCAAGCATGGGGCCCTTGGGTGCCCCTGCCAGAAAAAGAGCCTCATCGATCTCCAGACCCCATGAGCGCAGAGTTTTTAGGGCTCTGGTACCAGAACTGGCTGCGCTGCGGGCTGTCACCAAGTAGGTCCGAATCGGGCAGTCCATGCGCTGGCCTTTGCCATAAAACTTCTTCTGTAGCTTCCCTAAAGCCTCCAGGAAACCCTTCAGTGGTCCCTGCAGATAAAGGAAGCACATTAAGTCTTCATCTATTTGTTTCTACATTCCTACATGACCCACTGACTAAGAGAACTGTTAGTATCTAATAGGGTTTTATTATAACTATTATATTTTCACAGTAATAATAATCTGGAAATGCAGTGACATGACAGAGAGAAGTCAGATAGAGAAATAAATAAGCAGCCAAACAAACAAAGTCTAACTAAGAGGATAAGGCAAATGTTTAAATTATTAACCAAGTTTGCAACTTCTCCAACATCTTTGTCCATTTTGACTGCCTGTACTGTGTAGATGTAGATTTTTGTAGTTTCTTGCTCTTTTCCATTTTATGTAGAGATGTCACCATGTTTCCTGATTCTCATAAATAAATACAGTTTAAGACTCAAGTTATAGTAAAGTGCACTGCACTGCGTTTCCAAGAGCAGTGTTATACTGATCATTTGTGTTATGTGGATAATTTACATGGTCCAGAGGCTTGTTTTCGTGCGCCTTCTCGTGCTCAAAGAACTTGTCCAGTCCGTGGGCCTTGTAAATGCGCTCAGACTCATCAGAAAAGAGGACGGCGTCGCCATCAAAGGCGACTCGCAGCTGAGTCTCTGACACTTCTGTTATCTTCTCTGGGGTGAACATGGTGGCTGCCGCTATACCTGAATGCATTGTTGAAAATCAGGAGTGTGTTAATAAATCTTACATAGCAAGTAGCAGAGATGACAACATTTGCGTCCTCCTTAGTCCAGCTATTTTGTTAAATGGAGGTTTGCACTGACCTTCCTCAAGAGCTTCTCGAACTTTGGTGGCATCAGCAGACAGGTAAAGGTTAGTGTGGTAGGCCTTCAAGTAACCTATGGGACTGTTTCCCCCTGTCATGCAAAAGCGCTCGATGAATAAGTCTGCAGAGAGGAAGAATCAAAAGTTCAGCAAACAGCTATTTTGGGTAGCCAACCTGAGAAATATAAAGATAACAAAAAAAATACATTTGAATCAGAGGAAATCAGGGGCATAACTATCTATTTTTATCATAGCTGAGCACTATAAAATCAAGAACTGATGGTGTTGGTGTGTGGCTTTAGAGGGCAAAGAAGGAAAATCAACAAAAACCTTGGGGTGACATGAGAGGAAAGAGCCTGAGATCTTGTCTCCTGCAGTGCAGATTTTTCCACTTGGCTTCACTACAGCAGTGGGTGCTGGGTGTGGGACTGCCAAACCCCTGCAGGCCACCAGAACCGCACATCTCCAACTCCCACTGCTTATGTCCCAAGAGTCATATTGTGGTGTGTGGATCATGAGAAAGATCCCTCCATAACCACTGTTGGTCCCTGTTTATCCACAGGGAGAAGAGCGACCCCTTAAACTGAAAACAGTCCTTCAACACTAAGTGCTTCACAATGGAAATCAACTAAATAGGCTCAGTTGAAAAGAGAACCATGATGGAACTAGGGATTGTTTGATTATTGGCCAGGTCCTCTACTTATCTTGTTCTCGTTGTCACTGTCTTCCTCTTCCTCTGAGTTATTCAAAAGGGGCCTGTGTGACCTCTAGGGGACACTGGGTCATGAAGTCCCTTGCACTGTGGGAATAAGGGGACCAGCTGTGTGGAGCAGCTAGAGAATATGCAGGGTGATGACACACTGAGTCCAGCCCATCCTCAGTGTGTTTATGGCAAACCCGTTCATAGAGGTTATAGCGCTGCATGATACTGACCTGTGTACCTACAAACTGGGAAAAGAGTGACCCTGCTGTCTTTCAAGAAACCCCACTCAGCTCACTCAAGAGTTATTGGAAGATATATCAACAATAAATTTATTCTGGGTGAAAGAAAAAAACTGTTTCAACAATCATTGCCTGCCCAAAAACAGCCGGTCAAGAAATGTATCTGCATCAGCAAATAGCAGTTTCACTTACACAATGTCTCCCAACATTTTAATTTTTGTTGTTGTCAGTAAATCCCAAGAAAAACACTATGGAAAAAAATATGGAAATATATCTGTTATCTGTATATCTGTACATTTCTGTATTTTTTCATACCGCTATCATAAAATAAAGTCATGAAGACCTAGAATCAACTATGTCAGAACTGCTTACACAGCCAATACTTGGTGGGATTAGATTACAGTTGATTTTATTTATTTTCTTGACAAAAACATAACACAGACCATCACCAGATTTGTCCTTCTCATGCAATTTCAATCAAAAGGATATGAGTTGTAATCTATGATTTTATTAATGATTAACAAGTAATTTAAGGATGCAAACTCTCCCATCCTGGCTCTTTTCAAAGCTTTTGAAGGTGTCCCACAGTCCTAC
The DNA here is from genome assembly GCA_028564955.1 of Terapon puta. Lineage (NCBI taxonomy): Eukaryota > Metazoa > Chordata > Actinopteri > Centrarchiformes > Terapontidae > Terapon > Terapon puta. The sequence continues at coordinate 15,029,180 of JAOXYL010000113.1, read as the reverse complement.
AAAACTGAACTTTGAACAGGAGATTCACTCTGGCACCCCCAAGTGGTACAACCTGAAAATATATTGTAGCAACTAATGAAAAAGCAAAGATGGACACCAACATAACATTATGCGACCAAAGTGTCACAGAGTATGTCTTGAAGGTATAACAAGTATAAAAAAGAACAACATATGGATCTATGTAACAATATATAGTGTACTTTCTTATTTTCATGTGTAGGACATTTCTAGGTATCAACTTGTGGTCAGTGATGTAGCCAATAACAGCATGGAGGTTTGTGAAAGGCTCTAAAAATGTAGTGATTAGTAATACCTACTACACCTGCTTGTAATGCCTTTATAGTGCAAGCTAAAAATAAAGTCAATGATGCTGAAATAGGACATACACCAGACAAAAGGGTATCTTGCAAGTATGCCAGACAGACATTTATCCTTCATGTGCTTCAGCAACTCACTGTGATGATTGATGGTATTGATGAGTCTGAGGCCAACGTATGCGTGGTTGTTGGTCATGAGCACAACGTCAAAGAGCTCCTCGCTCTCAGGATAAAGCTCCCTCAATCGAGCGTTCACAGCCTCCAGAGCCTGACAGCATGAAGAAACACAGAATTCAGTTATAAAAGGAGAAAGCCTATATCACTGCAGTGTGGATGAAAGTGTGTGTGAGTGGGTTGACGTTTTATGCTCATAACTCATCCAACGCCTCCAGAGACACAACCCGACACATAACACTGACACCAAGGAATATCAATGTGGTGGCAGTAGGTTTGATATAGTGTCTGAGTGTTTTTGTTGGTCCATTTAATTCTCTTTATTATCTCTGACCTTGACAAAGGAGAAGGCAGGTCCAGGGCTGAAAGGCTGCGTTTCATGCTCCACCTGGTACTTGATGTACTCTTCCATGCCTTGTTGCTCGTAGATGTGCTGCTCCTTCTCCATGTTGAAGAGGACCCGCGCTGACACCGCAATGGTGATGGCATTTTCAGGTTTTGGCTGGAGGATGAGAGTTTCGAAAACATTTCAATTACATCCAGCTTTGGTTAGTTCTTCTTCAAACAAAGTTGTCTGATTTGAGGAGCTGATGTTATCAATTACGTTCAGGATTGTAACTTTTCTGCCTGTAGGGGCAGATCATTTCCTACTCTGAGCAGCAGCGTGAGAATATTAGAGAACAATATGAGCAATAATTTTGACTCTGACAGTTCTCAATAGGAAAGAATGATATAATCAAGGCTTTCGTGTCTGACCTACAACAGTGGGTAAACTGAGTAAGCTGATGTGAGAGTAGAAGTGACAGTGTGATATGAAATACTTTCCTCTGCAAGACTCTGATAGTGCAGCCCCACATACCAGGCTGGGTGACACCTTAACTCTTTGGTTAACTCTTTGGAGCCTTGGACAACAACAAAATATAACACACTGTGTAGATTGTCCCTTTCGAACAGGTTTTGATCCTGACTTTGAGTTTGTAATCAGTTTTGAATAGATTAAGGGAAGGCTCAACTTCAAATGCATATTACCGCAATTTATCAACAGGAATCTATAAAACTACAGGATATCAGAAACCAATATGTTCAGGACAAAATACGACTTGAATGAAGAGTGTTAAAATAGTTCGTCTTGTGCTGTTTACCAAACTTACAACTGAGAGGACTCCCTGCATCCTGAAAGTGCCTGAAGTTGCAGTTGTGGCATCTGATTTTCTATTTTGGTGCATCTCCTCCAGGTAAGATATCCTAATGAGCCTTCACAGAGAACCCCGCACCTGATCTGATCTGAAACAAGAGCTCTCTATGCTCAGTTTCCATCTGGAACAATAATACCTCTGTATCTTGTTTCACCCAACTATACCTCCAACTTTCTTTTCAGTAAGGCTTCAGCAGCAGCCTTGGTAAAGCTCACATGAAGCCCGCTGCTGGTCCCAGGGCTACACTTTGATAAAGCTGAGAGGTCAGAGTGTCTGTCTTCTCTCATCTGTCATTCATGATGTGATATCAGTTTTGGGTTCTGTGAAATGAGGGGCCTTGAGTGTGTCTTGGCCAGCTTTAACTGGCAACATAATTCAGCTCCCACGTGACTGTAGTAAGATTTCACTTCATAATTCATGTGTGCACTGAGCAACCTCTGTTCTATAAACATCTCCCATAATTTACAAAGGCATGTTGAGTCATAGGAACTGTACCTGTAAATAGCTTCTGCATAAGGAAAGCTGTAGGGATACTCACTGGTTTAGGTTTCCTGGTTGGAGTGGAGGGCTTCAAAACCGTCCGAGCATCTTCCCAGGGGGCTCGGTTGCTGCTGCCATTCTTGGTCAAGTCCTGTCCACTGACGGTCAGAGTTTGACCGTTGTTTAGACTCATCTTACCTCTTCAGGCTCACCGGTCTCGTGTCTCCCTCAGGTCCACACTGAGTCCCAGTGTGTCCCCTGATAGCTCTCTGCTCGTCTCTCTCCCTCTTTGGCAGGAGTTCCCAACAAAGTCCTGACTCACTCTTGTACATGCACAATCTGTATTCCGGGTGCACTCAAGAGATGAGATCAATCTGACTGCGGCTGCAGAGGCACTTAGCGGAACGCTCTAAAAAGGCAGGAGATGTTGCAGGATGAAAGACAGATGAAGAGAGGCTCAGAAAAAGACTGAATACAGCATGTTGGTATGTCCTCTTTTCTCTAGCATCATGCAGATTGTATTCCTCCTACAGCTCCTCTGTGCTTGTCTTTTTCAGTGTATTGCTCTCGCTCTCTCTCACACACACTACTGACTTCAAGCCATTTTGCATCCTCCCCCTTTTTAACCCTTTCAGTGTCTAATTCCCTGGAGCTGCAGCAGAGCATTTGATTTAATGTATTTGACAACTGGTTGATGTTCCGTGTTGGACAGAGCAGGCCAATGTCTCAAAGCACTGCTGCGTCATGATGCTTCTAATATATTCATGCTTTAGTTCTCGTTATGGAGAGGTGAAGTTTTTATATCTTAGGACATAGAAACCAAGATTTTTTTTCATATAATGATAATTTAAAGTGGAAGTTGTTATTAGTCATTTTGTTTAGGATATTATTATGACAATAGAAGTGTATCCCACATGCTCTAAACTCCCATCATACACCACCATTTCATATTCCTGCTCAGCAGTGTGGGAAATGGAGTCCATCCTGGGTCATTTGCTTCCCTCTGCGCACCTAATGATTATTTCTTCTTGCGTCTCCCCGTGTAAACCCCTGCAGGATCTTTCCATGGCGATTGAATTACGGAGCACCGGTCCCAGTTGCCAGGCAACAACCAGGGAGTCAGACTGGTTGGCACTCCCACATCTCCGATCTGATTGGAGGGGGGGACACTAGACTGCATATATAGCCCTCCAAATATGGCATCAATCGGATTGGTGGTGCAGGGAGCAAAGATGAAAGTCTAGGTTTCACTTTGAAGAGGATAAACGCATTTTAAATTATATTAGTTCTGCCTTTATCACAACAAACAGGCAATTTAACAGTTACGGACATTTTCTGGGGAGAAGAAGATACTGAGCAGATATCCAGAGACTCAAGGAACAAAAGGATGACAAGGATTTACAACATGACAGGCATATGCTGGACCAATTGCATCCATTATGGGCCATCACCTTTATTTAGCTGTCAGCATTGCAAAGGTAGCAGATATTGCTAAAATCAAGGATACATATGTAGGAACACATTTGCTTTACACCATAAGTAACTAACAGTAACTAACCAGGCATTAACAGGAGGGGTCCATTACACCAATCCACTGCTTCCAGAGGCAGCAGTGTGAGGTGCCATCTGCAGTAGTACCCCTGTCAGCGACAGGATAATGTGTCTGTCTGTGACCACACACTCTCCTGCAGGTTCCCCAGAGACCAGGCGCAAAGAGCTTTTATCGATCGACTGAGGACAGCTGAAGGATTTTGTGTCTTCTATTGTTTGAAACCTGAGGAACTGTAGGAGGATACAAACCATTTTCTCTCTTACTTATTCTGTAGTTAAATATGTTAGACATGATAAGAAATCAAAAAGAAAAAGATCAGTAGTGAGTCCCAGCGATTGTGTGGCAGGAGACAGATCTGAGACCTGTGGATTTTCACAACACATCTCATTTAATCCTGATTAATGCTTTCCAGTTGAGCTGCCTCGATATTAAGAGCGGTGCGATTAGAGGCTAAATTAGTTGTTTCATGCATTTCATGCTCACAGCCACTAGAGCGTAGTAGAGGATAGGTTAGCCTTTCAGCCATCTACCGTGGTCCTGAATGCGGTGCTGCTTCATTCATTCCTCGGGGCGTTGTAGACAAAGAGGACGTGAAAGAGAAACTCTGTGAGAGGAAGTTCATCTGAAAACCTTTTTGGTTTTGCAGGTTCCTGAAATACTAGCTGTATGGCTATAATACTCCTATCTAGAGACTGTCAGTGTCTGTAATTAATATGTATTATTATGGGCTAAAATAAAAGTAGAATACACCTAATATATAAGTTTATGACAGAATATCTAACATTCTGTTTGATTAAAGAAAGGCTGGTCAAATGTGACAGTGTAAAACTTCACATACAGCATGATTTCTACATTAACATAATTTCTATATTCACATAACGTAGCAAGACTACATTCTATGTCTAAAAGAAACTCTCATTAATAACATTGTGTTAATCTGTTTTATGGGGACTTCATAATCTGTTGTATCTGCAGAGGACCAGTGATAAATTTACCCTTCATGAGGCAAAGCTCTCAGCCCACACTTGCCTCTGCCTTTGTTTCTCTGCATGCAAGTCTGAGGCTCTGAGGGGGTTAACAGGACATGGAGACAGTTGGGCCGCACCCACTGAGCTGATTTGAATAACGCCGGCATTTGGCGCGAGGCTCAGAGGAGTCAGCCTTTCTTCATACCGGCTGTGACACCACTCCCCTTCTCCTCCCCATGCACCCTGGAGTGGCGGGAAATGCTAGAGAGAAAGAGACACAGAAATAGAGGGAGAAAGAGGGAGACGTGGATGGCACTGGCTGGATCCTCAGCATTTGCACACCTACTCTGTACCTGCGGTCAGTAGGTTGTCCTGGAATCGTGTCAGATATGAGGCGTAGCTTGGAAAAAAGACAGACATAAAGGGAAGAGGAAGAAAAAGCAGCACGCCCCCCTCTCTCAGTTTTGGCGCGAGACGGATAGAGAGATAATGCTCTCTCAGTGGTAGACTGTGGGTGGAGACAAAAGCAGGCATGAGTAGAGCGGGCCAGAACAAAGAGGGTAACAGCCTGGACTACCCCCCCTACCTCTTATCCGGCCCCACCCCCCCCACCACCCAACACACAGCCTGAGGGCTTCAGGCAAGGCTGATGACTATTATAACCTTAATCAGTCCTTCAAAGCAACCACTCAGGCATGTTTGCCACCACTAGATTCTTTGTTCTAACTGGGGTTCCACTTAGTTTTGGTCTGAGCCCTTCCTCATTTTCCATGCATAAAATCCACAACCACACACACACTATTATTACGTGCAAGTAGAGGCCTTCTCCCTTTTACTGCTGAGACAGGAGCTGGCAATCATCCACCATCAAGGTAAAGGACTCATATGAAGGTCATTTGCTGAAGTGGCATCAAAACCATTACCGGCACCCGCACCACATTTGAGTGACGTTATTGGATTTGCTGTTATTGGCTTTCAGGGAGGTAACAGTCTACATGTACCCCACCCTCCTAATTCTGTAAGTAAGTGGGTGGCAGCTGACTAAGCAGCAGCATCTTTTCGTCAGGCAAAAATTCACCCATTAGAGTGCAAAATGAGCAGAGCAGCAGTTCCTCTCACTTCCTGCCTCCAGTAGGTTCAACACAAAAACAGGAAGTCTGAGCTGCCTGTGTGTTTCCTCGGCCTTATAACAGAGCCTCTCTCTCTCTCAGTGGTTCACACACAGGCCTATAGTGGGGAAGAGGAAAGCAGGGCACTGATTATTACATAAGCTCCACAGTGGTGGTCACTCAGGCCCTGACAACAACAGCAGTCACATTCAGACACGAACTGAAAAGAAGGAATTGTAACCATGCAAGACGAACAGAGGAGCCTATACACTATACATTCACCGTGTGGTAAGAGACAATGTGATAACACACGCTGAGTGAGTGTGTGTGGTTCTGCATTTTAGTATTTAAATGTATACTGATGCAAATACACTCTCCACGTATAGCCTCACACTGCAGTAATTGGTCAATAAATTGGCTTTTGATATGTGTGTGTGTGTATGTGATGGGGGGTTGGTGAATACTGAAGGTCTGACTGAGGGGGAGACAAAGAGCACTGAAGTGTGTGTGTGTGTGTGTGTGTGTGTGTGGGGGGGGGGGGCAACTATGAGGTCTGCAGGGGGTTAAAGGGGACAGGGGGAGGGGTAAAGCCCCTCTCTGAGTAGCGGGGGGGGGCAGAAGAAGTTGGGGGTTGGTGGTTCTCAATGGGGCTAAATTCAAAAGATGCAGCAAGTGTCCCAACTTCAACTGAAGAAACCTTACACCACGGAGCCAAACAATGGAACATCTGCTCACTGACAAAGCCGGCAGTTCACTGTGAGAGCAACAGTGGCTGATTTAAACTCGAAACTACACGAACAAAAACCCCCAGAAGTAACAACAAGTTTGGACATATTTCTGAGATCATACATACTTGGCATCAGATCACTTCCTTTGGCACGTCTGACTTGATTGCTTCATATTATTTTTAAAGCATAAAATAGTATTAAATGTGTTTTGAATGCAGGGGAAGTTGACTCGAAAGCAGTTTGGGAACATGCAAAGTCTGCATGCACAGACCAGTTTTGTAGGTTTGAGATGAAGAAGGAAAACTGCATGTTCAAGTATTGTTCTGTTTGAGTATGTGTAAACTGACGCTGACAGTCTGCTGACAGTTTATTGGGTACACTTAGCTGAACAATGAGGTGTAATCACAACACTGATATGAGCTAATATGGCAAAAATCCTAAATAACCTTTTTTATTACACACTGGACAGATATGAAGTTACATTATTGTTAATGGGGTTTTCAGTTTTTGTGCAAATATACTGTTCTGTATCTGTTTTACTTTTTGGTGCTAAGCAAGTAAAAATAACCTTGACACAAGATTTAGTTATTCAATCAATTGTAAATATTAAACAATACTGTTTAGTGCAGCTTGAAACATACATTATTTTTCTCCTCTAATCATCAGTGGGGATATGATGAAGAAGTAAAACTAGGCAGTGGGAGATCCAAAAGGCATTCTTCTCTACCTGCCAGTGTTAGTCAGTCAGTATAAAAATGATAAACAATGGGTGGATGTAAAGGAGTCAGAGACATGTCTGCCCAGAGCAAAACAATCAAAAAAGGACAATGAAGCATGTTTACAGATACATCAATGAGAAGGTTTCACATCCTATCTACAGTATAACAAAAAACACAATACAACTTAACAACAAGATGCTGTTGTTCATGTATATGAAAGTGTTGAGAGGGAAGGTGGTGAGGGGGTTGCCAGGGTGAGGGTAGCACAGCAGTTGTCTCTGCTGAGCACCCCTGCCCCCACCCCGCCCCCTGCGCCTCATGCTTATCCATTAACCAGCACCATGGTTACATCACCACAGCTAATGCTCCCTCTTACATCTCCAGTGGCCCAAGACCCTATAGAAACAGATTACTCATGTTTGTGTCTATAAACTCTTAACATAGAGTTCATGTGGCTTTTTTTAGGATCACATCCTAATGTCTACTTCAGTAACATCATCTCATGTACGGCGTTGGCTCTGCATGTGTTTGTTTACCCATTAACTGTTGGACCGTCCACCCCTAGCGTCGTTATGTCATAAACCTGGGTCAAAGAGGTTAGCCCGGGCCACTGACAGCTCACACGGTGTGGTGGTTTGAAGACCTTTTGATGGGTTCATTATAATCAGAGCTGCAGTGTGTCTGGGCCCAGATGGTAGTGGTGTTTACACTAACGGGATTTGGATTAGCTCCAGATTAGACAGTCAAGTTGAAAGGTCTGCTCTGCTGACACGACATGGCCGCTTGGCCTAACGCTAACCCTCCCCAATTTATCTTACACACTACTAACCCACAAACCACAAAATAGCTGAGGAAGGCAAGGACAGTGCTTATAGAGAGCGCCAACTACAAAAAAAAGAAAAAAGAAAACAAAAACAACAACACAACTGATGCTTTCATTCTGCATAATGTGCTGCACAGGAAGTCCAACACACCTTATGTGTTTATTTGGTTTTAAGGCGGGGAAATGTGTTGGACGGACTGTGGTTTAAAGCAAAACACCAGTTCGACACCAGTCAGCTGGGCCCAGATGTATCCAGAGGGAGAGGAACATATACAGCCTGTTCCAACTGAATCATCACTCTTACGTAACACCGGCCTTAGAATGGGGAGGGTGAGATGAGAGAGAGAGAGAGAGAGAGAGAGAGCTCAGAAGACTGACCTAGATCAGCAAATGGTGGAGATAAGTACCTGATGGGAGGGGGGGGGGGCACTGTAAGGGAAGAAGAGGTGTAAAGAGAAAGAAAAAGAAGGGAGTAGCAGGAAAGACAGAGTGAAACATGAAAACAGGGAGTAAAAGAATGCAATATCTTGCATGCCAGCATATTCCTGTGGTTTTTCAGCGGCAGGCTCACAGCCCCATTAGGATCAGATGGACAGTAGCTGCCGCAGCCCCGGCCGGCTGAGTTCCAGTGACACAACCAGGCTGGAATGTGGGTCAGTAGGCAGAGAGATGGAGGACTGCGACCAGGGAAAGTTTAACACAAGCAATAGTGTGTGTGTGTGTGTGTGTGTGTGTGTGTGCGTGTTTGCGTGTGAGTGGCCTCACAAGCAGATGTGTGTATCTGCGTCTCTTCCCGCTTGCGTTTTCCCCATCCTCCTTGACCGTCAGTCGCTTGAAAAATAGAATAGAAAGGGAAGGGTGTGTGTCAAGTCTTGAGAAAGAAAGGGACGACAGCGAGCCCACTTCTCCTCTCTCTCCAGAGCTGACTACGATGTAACCACACAACCTGAACCAAGCTCCTTAATGGGAAATTATTCAGTTCACCACTGCTCATTCTCACACAGGAGATCATAAGGTTATCCTAAGATAAGCCTATTTCTCTTCCGCCTACATTATATGTCCTATATTCACCCACATGTAGGTCAGAGATAAGCAGCCAGTTCAATCATGCTCTTAGAATCACAAACCAGTGCAGTGTGTTTATGGTCCGTTTCCTTGTCTGTCCACTGTGTATACACAAACCAGTGTAGTCGAAGCACAAGCCATTCACATGGTTGAAATATTGCTCAATGTGTCTGTCTTTTTTCTTTTTTTTCTCTTTTAAAATGCAGAGGTAAGAGATTCATCACAGTGACAGCCAGGGGATCTTAACTATTACGAAAGTTTATCCTCCCACTTTCCAGTAACTCAGACGTACTGCAAATGTTGCTCAATTAGAGGCTTGTGAGGGTAAACTGCAGTTATCTCCCTCGTTTTTCAAACTGTACATTCGCACTTGTTTACTCAGGTGGTGGTTTATGAGCAAGAAATGCCAGAGCGACAAGTACTACTGGTGTTGTTTCTTGTCAGAGCCAAAGATAAGACATGTTCATCTGCCTTTGTGTCTTTGGCGGAAAGATACAAATGTTTTCAGGTTGAGCAATCGCTCTTACGTGATGCAGTTTTGTGTCAAAGGTAACAGGTGGAGGAAATTTGTCGTTAACTCTATGATAAAGTCAATTAGGGAGGGTAATACAGAAATGTATTATTTCTGAAGGTCTCTGGAATTGAGTATTATTCCAGGGAAATTTTCTCTCTTATCTCACCCAGTTATTCCAGTGATCCACTCTGCTAAACACAATTTCAATCAATCATGCAATTAGCCTATTAATCATGCAAGCCAGTTATTCAGTCAAGGCAGCAATGCGGTTAATGCTTCATGCTCTACTGCATCTGGTTAAGATTTAGCTATTAGGTCGTATTCTAACAGGTAGTTGCCCTGTAAATGCCATCTCATATACCCACTTATAGAGTTACAGCGAAGAAATATATATCTTCAAAAAGAAAGGGAAAGATTAGGAGATTGTTTCTTATCTAAGCATGTGTGAGGAGGAGGTATAAATCAGAGCGACTTTTCTCTCCACCCAACCAAATCATCAATTCTCCACAGTCCCACCCTGATTGCACAAATCACACACTTCTGTACGGCCACCAGTGAGGCTGTAACATGCTGTCTTTCACCCTGGAAATATGTAGACCTCTATGACACTGCCACGAATGGATCCCCTCTTACATATGCATTACATTTAGTGTAGGGGACAACAACTGGTTGCAGCTGTTTGGACCTAAAAGACTTATTTTATTGGAAAATAAATGTAGCCTGCAGATGTGAAAGAACAGAACACACATAGTCAAAAAGGAAGACAGCCACGGTATGAACGTGTGTGTCAAAGTGGTCATACGTGTAAGTTTCTCAGTGTGGGTGGTGAATGAACTTGAGAGGAGAAAATCTGGTTGGGCAGGTTAACCGTCAGAGCAAAGGAGAGAAGAGCATCCCGCAGGAAAAAAAGAGATCCTCTTACCTCATTATTTCCTTCAGGAAAACCTTGTTCTTTCAAACAAAGGAGTGCCATAACCACTAAATGTTCATTGTCAACAATAGCTCACATGCATGTGCCGTTGAGAACCTCACACAAGTTTTGGTATTTTTCTATTATAACTGAATGGTTAAAGTCTGTAAATTGAAACAAGTGTACCACAATTCTTCTAAAATACTTTTTAATACTGTTTCACCTCTTTAAGCAAACGTATGTTGGTCATTTTGAAAACAATCCTGTTTTTTAGCTCCTGAAAAAGTCACTAAATGGATGTGACCTTTCACTGATTCACAGCAATGTTCCCATTCACATATCCAGAAACACGCTGGCCTAAACACAGTTACATTGTCCTGAAATGAACCAGCAACTACACAACAGTACATCTTATGGAGAAAGTCTTTGAACCTTTACTACATTATTAAGTTAATTATTGATTTCCTGCTGTTGTGCTGCATCAGTTCAGATGAATTTTGTGGTCAAAGGGTAACAGGAAACACATCAGACAAGGTGCTCCTATCAGGTCCAAGACTTGATATCTGATTTCTGCTTTCACTTCCTGATGTAGTAAAAAGTACAACCAGCACAGCAGCTGCAATTGATTCAATCTCAGATGTCACTGCTGTTTACTGTGACTAGACAAGTTCCCTTCAGGTTCCTTTTACCTGGTATCTTGGTTGACTTATTCTCAGTTCATCCAGGAAATATGAGGACTACAAAGCTCTGAAAAGTTCTGTAGAAAGTTTTTTGTTTGATAGAGCAGGGCAAAGTGAATATTGTTGCAAAGTTTCTAGCATCTATTGTCAATCGATGGGGTCATTTAACTCCCTCAACTCAGCCTCCTGAGACTAAATGCTGGATTTCTAAAGGAAATCTTCAACTGTGCCAGAAAATAGTGCCCTTAGGGCTGAAAATGGGGCCTGGAAAGTGAACACAGGCAAGTGAAAAACCAACCAAACCCCACCATAACAAAGGCCTGTAAGGCGCGAGACGGTTGGAGTTCAGGGTGTGCCCGGCTCGTCTGTCAGGATGTACTTGAACGAAATGGTTGCTTTGAGTTTATTACTATACAAATAACTGGCACTGAAGCCTCAGTCATTCAGGCTTGCAGAGACACGTTGATGAGGTCGCCGACGGGGCAGCACCATCTCACAGGAACTCAGCTTCTTCTATGAGGAAGCAGATATGCGAAAAGTTACCACATGTTTGGCATTTAGCTGAGCTTTACACAAAATGAACTCCACAAAGGGAGCAGATATGAGCTTTCATCTTGATTAACTCCTGCTAGGCCCAAACAGCAAACCTTCTGCTCAATAAGTATTTAAATTGAATCCAGTGCAGGGATACTCTCCTGTTCTCACTGCATTATTTATGTTAGCCCACAGTCCTCCTTAATTAGGACGGAATGTGCACACGACTACCTGGAGATCTTCACCTCTGTCAGGGTGCAAAGTAAAGGTGACCACAGTGTATATCAGTGAAAGGATCTTACTCACAACAGGGTCATGAAAACTAATAGCTCGAACATCTACAACAAGGTAGCCTCCATCATCAAGAGTTTCAGGTTTCTGCCTCACATTGATCCCGAGCATCTGGTGGTACAACACAACTGTTCATCCATCAAAAATGGAAAAAAAAACCTCAGTGAAGTCTATCCGTATTGGTCCCCTTTTGTTCTTCTCTAATTACACAAGTAGCTCTCTGGGGACAGCTGCTGCATGGAGGGAGTCTGACTGGTAATGCAACGCCCACCGATTACATGGACCACAAAGTGACAGAGTATACAATAAAAGGTAGTAAAAAGTACGTCACGTAACAAAATAATAAGATACGGCACGAGAGTGAGGCATCATCCAATAATGTAGGAATCATTGGGAGAGTTCCATTTTTCCAATTCACAGGGACTCATAACAAGCAGTGCTCCTCTCCACCTGCATACCTGTGTATATTGCTACATTGGATCCGAGTAGCAGTTCACACAACCTCTGTTCCAAAACCCCTGGGACTGTTCTAAAGATACCGATTGTATGTGTGTGTGTGTGTGTGTGTGTGTGTGTGTAACCTAGTTCAGAGCACATCAGGTGCCCAGCATGCAGCAGCCACTGCAGAGGGGAGGATCCACAACAGTATCAACCACACTCTCTTCAAGGGCAAGTCTCAAGGACAAGTTCAGTCTAACCTCCCGTAGACCACCAGCTGGTGTGCAAGACGTGCTCGGTTGTACAACAGAGACCGCAAAGTGACACCAAGGAGGAAAATCAAGCAGTGAGGTTGCGTTTTATGATCTGCGCTCACTTAAAGCTAACCTGTGTGTGAGTGTGTCTGTGTGTAATAGTACCTTGAGGAGAAACGCGACCACAGAAGCGTGTGGTGGGTCTTACCCTCGCTTTCAGTGCAAGGCATGAAAAATCTGTCATTTGTTACCTCAGCCTTTAAACATTCAAATCTCTGCTGGGTTCACACTAGCGCAAAGCTTCTCTAGGTTTAAACTGAAGCAGTGATTGACATTTTTATGAGCACAAATAAAATGTGATGGCAAGTTCAAAATGTTCAGAGATATTTAATATTCATTTTCTATGGTAAGTTGTGCCATAGAAGTGTGTGGCCGCGTGTAGCATTTGAATAAGAACGAAACACAGACTTCAGGTTTGTATGCAAATATGGTATAAAAATTTAATGTTGCTGTTGATGTTAGCATGCTTTAAAAAAAATCAGAAGCAATTTAATCACAAAGTGACGTGTGAATATAAAGTACAGCAGTGCTACTTTTTTTTGCCCATTTTTTCCTATTTTCTTAATAAAATAGAGGTTCCTCAATGCCTGGTGGCACGTCATAAAGAGGAGCAAAGCTCAGTGACAACTCTTGATTTTATCTCCTTCACCAGGAGTAATAAGCTATTATTTACAGAAAAAAAATGTACACCAAACACTCTGTCACACAATCCAAACACACCAGAAACGGACTCATCCACCCGTATGTACACAGAAAGGCATTCACACTCCACTCCATTATAAGTGTGCAACGGTGAAATGGAGACATCTCGGCCCACTTCCACACACATCCAAAAGGCTACATATATTCACTAACATGCTGGTAAACTAAAAACAAGTTCCCATCACAGCATACCAGGAAATGTCTTAAGTCATAACTATAAAATCAATTCCATTACCCCTGTTCAGAACTAAAACACTGTGCAAAAAAAAAAAAAAAAAAAAAACAAAAACACAGCACTCTAACTGCTCGTCCCCACATCAGGTTCATTGGCCGGCACAGTCAATTCACAGGAAGCCCACAGCAATATGAATATATTCCAAACAGAATTCACAGCTATTTACATGAGGCATGTTGTTATATAAAAAGTGACAGGTAACTGGAGAGCAAAAGTTCCTGACGGTGAATGAGACTGAGTTTATTTCAGGAGCACACTCTGTTTGTGTCTCGAGAGCGCTTCAGTTCGGACAGTCTGCGGAGGAGCTGCTGCTGTCGGGTTCTGAGGCGTTTCTTCTCCTGGACATGCCTCTTCTCCTTGGTGTGCAGGTCTACGAGGTACTCCGTCGCGTGGGTCAGGATGGCCACCTTCGGGGTCTTCGCAGACTCCAGGCCGGGGATCTGATCCCGAAGGGCGAGGAAGCGTGACCGGAGATCATTCCTCCTCTTCCTCTCGAGGAAGTTGTGGTTCCGCCGGCGGTCGGTGTCCTCGGCATCTGAGTTCTGGGGAGTCTCTGACGGGGAGGTGGGCTGCGAGGCCCGAGCCGAACAGCCTGACTGCTGACTGGAGGACATGCAGGTGCGCTTGTTCTGTGGCTCTTCCTCATACTCCTCCTCCTCCTCCTCCTCCTCATCGTCGTCTTCTTCCTCCTCCTCATCCTCAGGTTCTGGCTCGCTGTCTGGCGAGCGGGCGGCGTAGTTGTGCTGCTGCCGGTGGACAGACATGTGGAAGCGTTTGGGGCAGGGGTCCGCCCGGACCGTGATGGTCACCGGTTTCCTGACGTTCACTAGCCGCACCCGGTTCTGCTTGTTCTCCACGGTGACCACATCGATCTCCTCCTCGTCGTCGTCGTCCTCATCTGTGATCACACAGGAGAGCAACTCATCAACACACATGGAAAAAAGGGTGTTTACATACACAGTCACCCTGCAGCAAACACATGCTTAACAACAAGTTAAGCTGAACTAAAACTGAGCTAAACTGCCTATAAGGAAGTGGAGGGGGGGGGGGGCTGAGGGGGCTGAGGTGTTAACAGCAGTGGTCATCTGTGCCAGAGCTTGAAAGAATTCTGTCTTTTGTCACTGAGTGTTCATCAACAATTTAAATGAGGAGGTCTGGGGGGGTGGGGGGGGTGCTTCCTAATTTGGGAAATGTGAAAGAGTAACTCTCACGGTCTGTCTCTGGGTGCCTGTAGTAGTAATAAATCAACAGCACTAGGTCACCCCGCCCCTCTGCCGCACTCTGATTGTAATGCAGAGCCAGTGGCAGATATCGAAAGGGGGGAAATTCAAGTAAAAGTGACGGGGGCGCGGTTTTTAAACGGCTGGGTGCGTGTTCTGAGCGAGCATGTGGCGCATTTGTCAAAACGAGAGCAGAGATCCTGCTTTAGAGGTGACTGGCCGCGTTGCACTTGATAACCCCTCTGCACCACAGACCACAGTTATGCAACGGCAGCCCGACTCTCCAAATTACGCATTGTTAGAGGGCAATATAATCCTTCAGACGGGGGCAGGGTGGGGCAATCTAGAGCACGACTGCGTCCTTACCGGAGGAGTCGGAGCGGGACTCGGAGCCAGACGACGCAGGCTTCCTGCAGCTGCTCGCCGGGATGGTGAGAACCGCCGCCGGGTCGACGCAGTCTGTGGCCGCGGCGGGGAGCGGGCCGCCGGGCGAGACGCACTGCGCTTTGCTCGGTCTCACGGCGATCTGGGCCACCGGGGGAGCCGACACCCTCCCGTTGACCTTCTCCAGCTGCTTGCTGGCGGAGAAGCTGCTCCACATGCAGTCCTGGATGATGATGGAGCTGAGGTTTCCGAACAGCTCCCCGGTGTCGGGGATGAACTGGCCCTCGCACTCCTCGTCCTGACCCAGGACCTTGGACAGCCAGCTGAGCTTGTCTCCCGGCGAGAGCTGCAGAGTCCGGGTGGGGGACATGGGAGGGGTGGGCAGCAGCTCGAACTTTTTCCAGATGTCCTCGCTCGGCGCGGTCGACTTGTAAAAATCCTCCCCGGTGTCGAAATCGTTGAAGAAATAGTGCTGGTAACAGTCGAACTCCATGTTTCCAGAGAGTAAAATCCTCAAGAGCTTATTCCCAGAAATGATCAAATGACACCAGCGGCCTCTGAGGAATGTCCTGCACAACCTGAGGAGGGGGATATCACAGTGATTAGCGCTGATCTTTTTAAAGTAGCTCCCATCAGATGGAAGATCACATTTCAAGTATCCATTAATGGGCTATTAGAGACATCACATCCCTCAGACAGCCTGCTTTCCACAAATGGGACCACATTAATAATTGATCGCATCTTGCGGATGCTCTTTGCAGCGATGGACTCAAAGTGTCCGGGCACACGAGGTTGTTACGTAATACTTGAATATAGATAGAAAATAAGGGCGTCAGTTGCGATTCTAGAAAGAGAAGAGAGGAAACTACAGACTGGTTCACAGGACTGCCGTGCGTAAAAGTAACGCGTCTGGCTGCATTTCCTGAAATGTGCGCGGCGCTTTGTTCCACAGAGAGAGACATGCCGGGGAGGAGAAGCTCCTCTCGGCCTCACAGAGTGGCTCAAAGCTCACAAACACTCCCTCTGCTTCCTCATCTGAAACTTTGTACCGGCGAACACTTGGATCAAACTACTCACCGGCTCTACGCAGAATCCCACAGTGGAAATTCAGGGCATTGAAAATCCCCCTCTCTCTCTCTCCCCTCCTCCTCAGGCAGCCAAAGAGCAGAGTGTCCACGGAGATCAAGCGGGTTAAAAAAAAAAGCCGTCCGAGTTGCAAAGATGCTGTGTTTCCACGCAAGCTCTACTTCTTTTTTTTTTTACTTCGGGTACCGGCAAACCCCCCTCCAAGAAAAAAAAAACCTCAGGTTGCAACAAAAAGCCGGGCTCGGGCAGCGCGCATAGGTCCGCCCCGCGGTGTGATAGAGAGCCACACAGTGCGTTTTTCGCGCCAGTGAGATATCCTGTTATAAGGCGATAAAAAAAGTGCAGGGAGGAGCCTCGGAAATATCTGCAGCGGTAGATCCGGGTAAGCCCCTTCATTTGCATCGGAGGCCGGAGGGGAGGCGCGCAGCCCCGCCCAGTCTACACCAGCAGGCATGGCCACAATGAGCGACATGTCCCACCACCCATATCTGCTGCTCCCAGAGACAGAAGAAAGAAAAATATGTTTGTTACAGTCACTCCCTGTTAACTGAGTGCTTTACTTGTAGCCTTTTTTTTTTTTTTTACTTCATCTGCTTTACACTTTGTACTGTGCTTTTTCCTCCACTGTGTTGTGAATCACTTTTAATATTAATGTCAAAGCTTAAAACAAAATGTAACATGGAGCATTGTTGCAGAGGTGAAGTGGTTACGCAAAGCTCGACTTCCACCTGCTGCAGCAAAGAAAAAAAACTAAAACTTCTATTTAATGCATCAGTCATGATGATGCATCGATATAACACCCAGAGCTGACACAATTAATGAATTTAATGGTCAGAAAATTAAATGGAACTACAAGTAATTTATTTTAAAAAAATAATTTTAGGTGAGGCTGTGATCAGCATCTGTCACTCCTTTATGACATTTTATAGACAAACCAGTATAATCTCCACAGTAGCATTTATCTGCATAATGAGTTACTTGTGTGTGTAACAGTACGTGTGCGTGGAGTTGTTCTTGTAATGGAGTATTTTTACGTTTTTGTATTGCTGGGTTTATTATAATTAATCCTCTACCACTGCATCCCAGCATCATTAACAGACGATACCACAAACATGCCACTGTAATAATGATTAAATATAACAGAATAATGCCTTTCAAGTTCACTAAGTAGTGAGGTTCAGTCTCTGATGCAGCAGTCATGTCCAGTCTGAAGTCCTCGTCACTGTGTCTGTGTTGAGGGACGAGTCTAATTATCATCCTGAGGTGAAGCTAGCACGCCTCAACCTTGTGACGCCAAACATCAGTTTTAAGATGATCCTCTTTTCCTTAATCCTGTTAAAATCAACAGACCTCGAAAGTCTGTATGACTCTCAAACCTCTTTTGGTTTGAGAGTCTGTTTGAGATCCAGCTAATTTCTAATCTTACCATTATTACCGATAACCAGCTGTGGGCACGTCAATTTAAAAGGAAGACAAAGCAGCTGTAGGGCACTTTCATGGTGGAAAAAGCTGCTGATGTACAGTGTCAAATTTTCCAATTTGTGTTACAAAAGACCACGATTCAGTGCATATAGTCCTTCATTTCCATGTTCTGCATCTTGACGCCGGTAGCATATGCAGCGACTGAAACGTGTATTCCATTGAGCCACTAAACACTTCCACAGCAAAGGGTGGAGCATGTCTTTGAATGAGCTGCATCTGAACACAAAAGAGCACAACGAGTACACAAACGGGGGTTCAGCTCGGTTCAAACGTCTGCAGGTGCTGTTCAAGTGAGTAAGCGAGTGAAACCGTCCTCAGCAGCAAACAAGTTAATGTGTCAAACAAATACTACTGTGTTTGGTCTTAAATCCTTGTTTACAGTCCGAAATGACAGCTGCGCCAGAGAAGGAAAAGACCACCCTCGCAAACCCCATTCGCACTCAAAGGCCTGAAACATTTCTTATTTTGACACTGGCTGCAATATCACCATATTGAACAAGGCAATGATTAAGTAGACACATGATTTGTCTGTGTGTCGTCTGGCATGAGTGAATGCTTTATGCTCACTGGCGAGCGAAAAAAGGTCAGGGTTCACCAACGTCTCATGACCAGACAACGCCAGGTCAAACTCACACACCACCCGTGCCCTTAGCTTCTCCTGCCCAACATATTGATCAGCTCAATCCACAGCGTGCACGTCTTCTCCCAAATTAAGCATCTCAGTGGACAGGATGAAGACCTCCAGCATCTCTGGTCCTATTCAGGTCAAGCTAATGACACTGATTAGTGATGGACATCTGTTGTCAGCGCTCGGCCTCAGGTCAAATGCATTCTCCCCTCTGTGAGTGTGGTTTATGGTTCAAGCGCACTAAAGGCAGAATCGGTCGACAAGACTGATGGTGCCTGACAAAATAAATGCCAAAAATGAAAAAATCTCTTGATAACATATACTTTGACTCAATTCCATAGAGACTGATTACATTGTATGAACAGGAGGTAAAGGCAGACCGTTAACACCAGGCCAACACGGATAATAACTTTTATAGGTATAGAAAACTACATTTTGACTAAACAGTTTCACTGCAGGGTCCTGCCGCTCTGGAGCTTTCGATCATCTCACATCATGTTCTTAAGCGGCTTGCCCACTCGCCACAATGTTGTAGGAGCTCAAATCTCCATTTTTCGTAACTCTCTCAGGACCTCCCGTACACGTCGGCTTAAACGATGAGATTTAAAGTTCAGTCTTGAGCTCTGCCTGTTCAGTGGCTGTGTCGGAGCTTTTGATGATCTCTCTCAACAGTTGGAGTCGGCCCAGCTGCCAAGAAATTGCCAATATTTCCATGTTTGTTTGTTTTTAACATTCGGTTTTCATTCTTGGACTCGATTTAGGAGCTGTCTTGACTCAGAATTTCACAGCCAAGACTTTAAAACTCGTGATTGTTGATGTGACGTAATCCCACATGTTGCTAGATGAACCCTCATTTGATTTAGAAAATCCTAACTCCCTAACTCTTCCCTTAGTCATGCTGCAGGAGAACGTCTGGTCATGGTTTTGAACTTTTATGCATCTGTTCATCTTTGATAACCCTACATAACTGTACAAGTATCAAGTAAGTGCAAAAGTATCTCTAGACGAGTTTATTTTTGTCAACTTAATGCACCTCAGGTGAACTTTATCTGTTCTGTTTCATAACCTGTGGTGATTGTCTGAGCCTGCTTATATCCCTATTGTTGTAATAATGTGCTAATGTTGCCAGCTAGGCCAGGTCTCTGTTGAAAAAGATATGTTAATGTAAAGTGGCCACTTTCAGCTTGACAATGTGAATCTGAAATAAGCTGAACATAAAACACAAAGGAGATATTTCAGCTTCAAGCTTCACCAATAGGATTTTGGAGTTCTTTAGCCCACAAAGCAAAGATCATAGCCTGTAGATCCTGTAACTTCACATCCCATAATTACACAGCGGACCAACCCTCAATCTGCTATGTTGGGAAAATTTTAGCCCAGCCAAAGAGAGGAAATAAAAAATAAAAAACTTTGATCCCATAAAATTCAGATGAGGCATTCCTTCTTCTCTCTTCTATTCCCTCATTAAAACTCGGAGATCTTTCCCTCCACAGGGACTTTGTTGGGGTAACAATGCTTAACACCAACAAAAGCCAGCTCCTCAAGTCATCTCCCAGCTTAACTTCAAGTACCCGCCATTGTCCCTTATTGTTATAGTAGCATATGTGTGAGGATGGTAAAAAAGGGGGTGCGGGGGGTCTGGTTCCACCTCAGCAGAGTCCTCATGTAGTCTGCAACACCCACTCAGCCGCCCGAAGAATATCAACACAATGCAGCGCAGGAATTTGGATGGTTTTTCGGGGACTGTCTGTGGAATTGTCCCCATGTGCTACACACCATTTCCCCACGACCTCGGTGACACAGGGACCCCCTACCTCTCACCTTTGACCTCCGCCCACCCATCTAAAAAAAAAATCTGTAGCAGGTTTAAAAGTGGGACCAGTGACCCGGACCACAGAGAAAAGCCATGTAGACGAGAAAGAGAACATAAATAATTCACACAAGTGTTATTGCTCCCTGGGGATGTAAAACAGCATATTCTGACACGCCCACTATCCCACAAAAATACCATGACAGTGTGATCAGCAGGGTGCCAGCATTACCTGCTAACAGCTTTCACATACCAAAGAGCTCTATAGGGGCAATGCATGCATGCCTCTATCGAGCTTTTACTGTTGATGTTATCACTTGTATTTTCATTTCCTCCTCAGTAAAGTGCTGCACTACAGAGACAAGATATCAGATGCGATTACAGTTCCTGACCTGACTTCATTGCATGTAAAGAATCTACACGTCTGAGTCAGAATGAGTAAGGGCCGTCCTTATATTGGTGTCTTATCCGAGGGCAATGTGACTGTGACTGTATAATTGTGCAAGTAAAAGCTTTACACACGTTAACAGGAGTGAGTACTTTATCTGGAGCACTAACAAGACGGAGGCAGTTGAAGAGCCACTACCCTACAGTGGCTGCAGCATATATGGACTGGAGTTAAGCTGCCACCTGCTGTTGGCATTATGTAACAGCAGGTTACATCTCATCTACAATAAGATGAGCGTTAATTGATTTGTGGAGCAGCACGAAGACAAAACTCAAAAAGAAAAATATACAATGAAAAGTCTCCAAGAGAGGTCAAAGACTTTCATTTAAAATACACTCTGGTATTATCTGCATAATCTACAGCACCTGAAGTAAGAAAAGTAGATAGTCAATAATCATTATGTATAATCATAATTAGTATTATATATTATTACTGTGAGGCAATTTAGAGCACAAACTGGTTAGGGTACTTTAGTTTTTTTGTGAAAATATCTAAAAACTAGCTGCCAAATACTTGAAGTGGAGCAAAAAGTACATTATGAAGAGGAATAGTCATATAATATTAGCCAAACAGAATCAGGGGGAACAGCACTTACACAGAGGATCTCGACAAATGATTATTCAAGTGAAAGAAACTAAGCCAACCATGAAAGTCAGAGTTGACTGCAATATGATAAACAAGGGAAAAATGAACAAATTCCACTATGCAAACTTTCTTTAATCATTGTTTCTTCTTCTGTTTTTAACTGATATCCTGGATCACATTGGTTCATGAGTGGATACTTGAATGGTCACTTTTTCCTCTTCCATTGTCAATATGAGAAGACTGTGTTTCACCCAGGCTTGACTTTAGTTTGTACTTATTACGTGAAAACATCATAAGGACTCAGTTATTCTATTTTCTTTTGTCTGAGTGTTTTATTGTATTCCTGCCTGGTCATAGGGAGTAAAGTGCTGCACTACAGAGACTTCAGGAGCAAGGGACTTCAGAATTTCATTTGCAATGACTGTGTTGTTATTGTTGTGCAATTCTTGAAAGTCTTGAAAAATCTTGTCTTTAGCACAGCGCTTTGTAATATCACATGTCCAGTAGATGGCGCCATAATAACAGTTTTAAGCTATAAGGCCACAAGACATAAGGCAAGGTGTAATTTACGTTTGAAACATGCTATCATATTATTAAATATAAGCAGCACCTCAGAAATACCTAAACATTTCATATCTGTTTGGACATAAAGCTGCCAAGCTACAAAACATCTGTAACAGAAAGACAGAAAAATTAACCCTTCGACATTGGTTTGATTTTTAAGCCATTTTTTCTGCATAACTATTTTAAACAACTTCAGCCCTGCTAAAAGCTACCAAACATTCAGTCATTTTGAGGACTTTAACCCTTTAGAAAACAAATAAAGTTACCTTATTGTCATACTCTCTTTTAAGTAAATAAAAACAGTTGAGAGTTCATGCTACTGGTTGGAGTCCTGTCACTACACTTTACATTCTCTCCATTCAGGTTTCTCATGTTGTTGTGTCATGTTTTGTCTTTGCATCCTCTCCACTTTGGTTATGTCGGGAGAGGAAGAAGAAGAATTAAATGACCACACAGCCAAGCTACAAACAGTTTGTGACAGGACCAGCATAAATAACATGAACTCTCAAACTTCTGTTTTTGTTTTGTTGACATCGACCACTTTGAAGAGCAGTACCAAAAGGGGAGGCATGATTTTATTTACTTGTAAGAGTGTATGACAGCATAGTAAAGTAACTTCATCAGACACTACATGTTCTACAATGAGGTCAAGCAAGGTCAAACAATTTACTTTAAAGGCACATGATACAACAAACACACACTCAAAATAAAGATAGAAATGAATGTTTTA
>JAOXYL010000113.1:14989354-15000234 GCA_028564955.1 Terapon puta | reverse complement strand
CAAACGACACACTTGTGTTTTTACTGCTGTTGTCCCCTAAGGAGTTACAAAGCCTCAAAGTGTCCCCATAACCTCATCGGTGTCAACATCAGAGCCATATGAGGTAGTTCCTGGCATCCTCTTTGTTTTGGTTTCATGCCTCACAGTTTCTTCCATTTTTTTTCCCCACCCCTACAGCTGGATCCCTCCCACGCCTCAATCATCTTGTTTGTGGGCCGGGCCTGGGACGCTGTCACAGACCCCACTGTGGGTTTCCTGGTGAGCCGGAGTAGATGGACGGGCATCGGCCGCATGATGCCCTGGTAGGTGTCTGAATCTCACAGCATCACGTGCATGTTAGGACAGGTTCACCAAACAGGGAGGATACAGTGAAAAATTAGTGGACAGGATGTTGAGCGAGGTGAGAAATATTCTGACGGCAGAAACTCGTGAGCCCTTGGCAGTAACCATGGCAACTAGGCTGAATTAGCCACTGAGGAAGAACAAGTCGTAAGACTGCAAGAATATGGCCTGTGTGAAACGCATCAGAAATCCCTGTGACACATATCAAATCCTCAAAAATAACCTCTCTAATGCACAAACAGCAGCTGGAGCCTTGGCTCGAGTTTTATTTTCACTTCTTTTTGCGTGGTGGGATCTAGCAGCTGTTTTAACTTTTAGTTTAAACACTGTTTGATGTGCTATTGGTGTTGTGTTAAGTTAGTTTAACAACTGGAGGAGCCAGAATATAGTAAATTAGTTTTTAAAAAAGCGATGCTGAATTCTTTTTAATCAGCTGTTTTTAGGAAAATGTCTGCTTTCGGTTATTCTTTTGAATTAAAACCCCAAAAATTACATCCCCAAATTTTTGCTCATTGGCGTAATTGGTCTAAAAAACAAAATAACCAAATTCACCATATTCAAGATATTTAAAAAAAAGATCTCATCTCGCAATTCTGTATGTCATTGACCCTGAGTATTTGTGAATGTGTTAGCCTTGTGATACACTGGAGACCAGCCAAGGGTTTCCCCTTTCTCTTGCCAGAAGCATGCTGTACCTTAAACAGTCTAGATATGTGTTTTGATATATTTTTACCTTAAGCGTAGAAAGGCTCAGCATGAAGTAAGGAAATGTGCAGGTTGTAAAACTGTAAAATTCAAACGTTCTGCTTCACAGCATGAGGTGACTTCCTCAAACAAATTTATATAGCCACGATAATAGGGCCATGTAATGCTGACAGTTGAGGTTGTGGAGGAAGATGACCTTGACTTTGTGCTCGTAGAGTGAAACGGGGTGCAGCGTTTTCTGAATACGTATGTGAAACGGCGAGTGTAAAATGTGTTTCAAGAATATCAGTTTCAGTATCCATCGCCTCGGTCCGTAATTTGCACTGGAAGCCCCCCCCCCCCCTTCCTCACATGATGTTAGTAATATCTTGAGAATCGTGCGTCTTTGAATCAGACATGCCGGCTGTGAACCATCAGCATGTGTATGTGTGGGGGGGAGGGGACGTTACCGGCTTCTGCTGTGATTGGTCCAACCCACAACACACCATCAGTTTCAAACCAATAGTGGTGCGTGTGTGTGTGTATTTCATTTCCCTAGACTGTGAGTGTGAGTGGTTTTGGACGAAGGATAGAGAGGTTACCTTGAGTCGAGAACCATGCTTGGTTGAAATAATGGAGGTCATTGTTAAAAAAAGGCAACATGATTCTGATCCTCTGTGGCTTGTTCAGCTTTTCAAATTGAACTGAAACAAGCAGCTGTTAGATAAGATTACACAGATGCCTCTTTATGTCCTCAACTGTCCTTCCCATATTAGCTGACAGGAGTGGGCCATTTCACCTCATGAAGTCTTTTGCGAATATATTTTTTTAAATTTCAAATACATTAATACATTTGTCTGTGTGCACTTTGTGAATTAATGTTGTGTGTGCAGACCTCAAGGTCGTCTACTGTGCTTTACTCACAAATGTGACCCACGGAGAATTGGTTAAGTCAGCCATGTCCGTGTCTGAAACAGTCACAGCCTGGCCTCTATTTCCAGATTAACTGGCTCTCTTTAACCTAATTTAGTCAGACGTCAAAGGGACTCAGGAGGTGCTTCCTTTCTTATTTCCCATGTGTCACATGAGAAGGGTGGTGGTCGGGCATGGGGGGAAGGAGGGAGCGTATGTCCACGTGCCATTTCAATAAAGGAACTCCTCTCTGTGTTGAGTGATAAGGCCTTCAGGGAAAGCCAACACTTTGCATGACGGCTCAAAAACAGAAGTGATTGGCACTAACTTTCTCCCCAACAACGGTGATACTGAATCAAAAGAAATGCATTTGTCAGCAAAGCCAAACAAACCAGACGATAGGTCAGATAATCTCATTCTGATGTTGTCAGCAAAAAGCACGTTTTAAAAAGGACTCGTGAGTTCTGTGAATTAGGACAATCTTACCCCTTCAAATAATATGTGTCTGACAGAACTATGATTTTTAACCCACCTCTGATTCTCAGATTTTATAGTGTCTCAGTCTGTGTTAGTTGTCCTTGGGAGAAGAAATATCAGGATGCGGTGGTCTAATGTCTCTCCCAGATAAAAAAAATGCGACACATAGCAGAACATTGTTTCTCTGTATCATGCATTGAATTCCTCATAGCAAAGACCTTCCACGATCTCATCTTCATTGGCTTCCAAAGGCAAATTTCTTTTGTTTTCTTTCTTTTTAAAGGGGTTACATTTGCTGTTCAGTTTGTAACACTGCAGCTCTTAACTTCAAAGCTGCAGCTATTTTCTATGTTCATTACTGATGAATCTTCCAGCTATTTTTTTCAGTTTCATAGTTTTATCCATAAAATGTCAGAAAATAGTGAAAAATTCACAAATTTCAGCACAATTGCTTGCCTTGTTAGACTAAGTCTAAGGCCCAAAGATATTTGATTTACTGTCAAGCAAAACTTAGAAACTTAGAAGCTGCAACTTGATAGTTGTTTGAATTTCTGCTGAAAAACATTTGACTGAACAATTTAACAAAATACTTGCAGATTATTCAGTAAATGGACTATCTAACTTACTGTTTCAGCTCTACTTGACCTGTTTGGGTGTGTTAATACGAACAAGATACTGTTTCCTGTTGGCTCCAAAACATGCTGTTTTGCTTCTCTTCACTGCCTCACAGCGATGTAGAGGTTTGTGTAAAAGAAAAGGTTTTAGCTGGACAGCTGAAGTGAAGTGGCACCAGCCTCTTTGTCTGAGGTCAGCTGGAAGGCACAGAAAGCTGAGGAAAAAAGGCAGTTGAGACTCAGCAGGGTGAGAGTGAGGTGGGCCAGCCCACCCTCGTCCCCTTATGCAGCCCAGACTGAGCCCTTTCTCTAAACACGAACTCTGACTAAGGCAGGATTAAGGGGATTATTCATAAAGCGGCATGGGAGAGCAGAAAGGACTGCAAGGGGAGAAGAGACGAAGGGAGGGGTGTAAATCTACTGTAAAAGTTGGCTGTATTCAGAAAATACTCTTCAGCGGCGCCGCACTTTTTGTGCCAAGCTGAATGACAGAATGTAAGATGATCACTACTGTGAGGCTTAAATTATAAAAAAAAAGTTATTGGAAACACTGCAAGTTGTTTTGATTATATTTCAATTAGCCTTAATCATACTGTCTTCTAACAGTCCTCCACCCCTTTCTTCCCAGGATCCTCTTCTCAACGCCGTTTGCAGTGTTGACGTACTTTCTGATCTGGTACGTGCCTCCTTTTGGCCAAGGGAATGTCATGTGGTACCTCGTCTTTTACTGCCTCTTCCAGTCAATGCAGACGGTCAGTATATACGCACACACACGCACACACAGACACACACACACACAGACACACACAGTCCCAGTGCTCTGTTGTTCCTCTTCCCAGTGAGTACACTTCCCTAACTGCTTGAATTTTTGTGCCTTTTGCAGTGCTTCCATGTGCCTTATTCAGCCCTCACCATGTTCATTAGCAGCGACCAGAAAGAGAGGGACTCTGCCACTGCTTACCGTACGTCCACTCCGCCGTGTGATTAAATGGTTTTATATGTGTGTGTTGTTGTTCCTTGTGCTGACGCTTTGGTTGCCCTGCCCCCAGGTATGATGGTGGAGGTGCTGGGCACAGTTCTGGGCACCGCTATCCAGGGGCAGATAGTAGGTGGTGGCTCACATTGTCCCTCTGAGCCCGATGAACTCAGCAGCGATAACTCGACCAATATCAACACGTCCATAGTCACACTGGATGAGACGGTGAATCTCTTGACTCTTGCATTGTGTCCAAGTCCTAAATTCTGACATTCACAGCTATTTGGTGCAGCGTTGACATGAGTGTTAGTCTAAGCTAATGTTCTCTCTTCTGTCCTCAGAAACGAGCTTACTTGACCGCTTCGGGGGTCATCTGTATCATCTACGTCTTCTGTGCTGCGGTTCTGT
Source organism: Terapon puta (assembly GCA_028564955.1). NCBI lineage: Eukaryota > Metazoa > Chordata > Actinopteri > Centrarchiformes > Terapontidae > Terapon > Terapon puta. The sequence continues at coordinate 14,995,821 of JAOXYL010000113.1, read as the reverse complement.
TCTTGGGTGTAAAGGAGCAAAAAGGTATCAATCCATTCTCTCATTCGCCCAATACCAAGGTGAAATATTTATTATACCTGAATAATTGATTTGTTATTTTAATTTAAATTAAAGTCTGTTAAGTCATCTTTTATTGCCAAATGAGGCATCACAATGATTGTGTTAACTGCCAACTAACAAAAGCTTGGAAAGAGCAACGCTGGTGTCCATGGTGACTTTCCCCCCAAAAAATCACAACCTGTGCACAGTTAAACTTTTAACAAAGCTTTTAAAACCGATTTATTCCCTTGTGTGAATTGACATTTTCCTCCTGGTCTCACAGCGTTTCAAGTAAATGGTTAGATGCCAAGTAAAAATGACTACCAATGATGAAACATGAGAAGTGGGATCCAAAAACACACAAGCAGTTACAGCTTAACATGGGACAACAAAAAGAAAAACTTTGAGACTGTAACTTTGGATTCAACTTGACAAAATCAGCCAAAATTTGGAGTTTAATGAACCATGTGAATGTTATACCTTAAAATGAGTGAATATACATATACAGCAAATTCTTTTGATTATAAATAAGTACATTTTATACCCTTTTTAGAATTCCAAAATTTGATAAAAATTTGGCGATGACTGCATCATGATTCATTTCTGACTCAAAAAGCAAAGATCCAGGACTTCATAGCTGAGATAAACTCACTGTTTTCTCACAGAACCATGACGTTGTCCCACCTCTGATTTTATAGTCTGTCTCAATCTGTATCATCTGGGGAGAAAAATGTGGCTTAACAGAAAGCGGTGGCCACATTCTAGGAGATACTAAATGTCTCCAAGATAAAATAAGACACACACAAGAGCATTGTTTCTCCTCATCTGTACCACAAGGTCTTCAGCTGTCTCATCTCTGTCTTCTCTGTGTTGGATTATAGAGAATGGGCAAAAGAAATCCCAGCCTCTCACCTTCCGTCAGGGCCTGTGGCTGGTGATGAGCCACGGGCCGTACATCAAACTTGTCATCGGCTTCCTCTTCACCTCTCTGGCCTTCATGGTAATGCCGTGTTTCATTACTTGTCTCGTGTTGGATATAGAGGTTATTTTGCTTAGTTAATGAACTGGAGACAAGTCAAATTTCCCAGAGTTTAGATTAAACAAATAAGATATACCTATTTCTGTATCTGTAACTGTACTTTGCATTAAAAATTACTCCTCTTCATTTGCCTCTAACAGTTACTGGAGGGAAACTTTGCCCTTTTCATCACCTACGCTCTCGGCCACAGAAAAGACTACCAGAATATCCTCCTGGTCATCATGGTTGGTGTTTCTATTTTCTGCTCCTCACCTCCTTGTAAAGGCCTTAATCAGTACAAGAGCAGCGTGCAGTGGAAAACCCTGCTTGGCTGTCCTTGTGGCGCGGTGTAAGGTCCCAGAGTTTTTTATCGTGTTTTTAGCTCGTTCTCGGAGGCCTTTTCCTCACGCGAGGACACGTGTGGTATCGGGGCTGAAAGGGCAGATTTTCAGGGTGAGAGGAGGTGTTGTTTTGGGCTCCTGGGAACCTGTCCCCAAGTCACACACTCACATGGCGTTAGCAGTAGATCGAGGGAGAAACAGGCACAGTGGAGCTTTTGTTGCCCTGGCGATCCCTCACTGCCACCATAGGAACGACCACGATTGGCTGCCCCCCCCCTCCATCCTCCTCCCCCCTGCTTTCTGCTCCGGTGCCTTTCTTTCCGATTAGGGATGGAAACATTTTTGGCCTCTATGTATCATAATTGGAGAGGTGGGAGGTGAGGAGGAGAAGAGAAAATATTTTCCACTGTACTTGGCCACAGTTGATGTTCATTTCTCAGGCTGCGGAGTTGTCAGTGTCAGCTTGTTCTTGTGCGGTCATTCAGCACTGGTTGACCACGTTTGGCCCAAAGGCCAAAGGTTGTAGCCCCCTGTAGGGTTGAGACCACACAAAGCATATTGTCCCCTTCTCCTTTGACCTCCTCCCGCAGTGGTCACGTTATTCTTTCTGGTTCCCACAGTTTCCAAATGTGAAAATGCCATTTAATTGTTAAACAGTTAATTAAAATTCAGTTATTATTTAAGCTACAGACAGGATGTGAGAAATATTGACATCTTGTGGTGTTGCAAGTCAGACATACAGATTTGCTTTTCATCTGATTTGGTCAGAAAACTTACTTAATGACACGTACATGTATTATTTCATGATTTCACACAAATTTCTCAAAACGTCATGAAAAGTCTTAGAAGAAAGCAGGGCTGTTTTAAACTGTGAAAAGTTTTGTACACTTTGACTTTTATATTTTTGTGGCATCTAAGTTTTCTTATCTAATAACGGGTGTTTTTATCATCTGCCTTGACTGGTGTCTGTTATGAGTATTCAATCTAATTAACTGTGTCCTTTGTTGTGTTCAAGCACCGATAATGATGTGTAATGAAACTATGTTGACAGCGCTGTGTCACGTTTTGTTCCAGCTATCCGGAACTCTAACCATCCCATGGTGGCAGTGGTTTCTGACCCGCTTTGGGAAGAAGACAGCAGCTTACTTCGGCATCTCTGTGAGTGAAAGAGATACTTGTTTTTGGTGCAACAAAGGCATTCAACCAAAGAGGTTGTGTTTTTGTGGAGCTGCTCACATTCTTCTGTCCCTTCCTGTAGTGGGCAGTGCCCTTTATGATCCTTATTGTCAGCATCGAGAGCCACCTGGTCATTTCCTACTTGGTCTCAGTGGCGGCAGGCGTGAGCGTAGCAGCGGCTTTCCTCTTGCCATGGTGAGTTTACTCACAGATCACCGGCTCCACAAAGTAGACTGTTGATTGCGTCTTGACCTTTCATCAAAATGTTGCTTTTGTGCCCTCAGGTCGATGCTTCCTGATGTGGTGGATGACTTCAAGGTTAATAACCCAGATATCCACGGTCATGAAGCCCTCTTTTACTCCTTCTATGTGTTCTTCATCAAGTTTGCCTCTGGAGTATCCCTGGGTGTCTCGACTCTCAGTTTGAAGTACGCTAACTGATCCAATTTTTTAAATTATTGAATATCTGTTGCCAGTTTTGTCCTGAATTATTCCCATGTATGTTTGTTTTTTGATCTCCATTGTCATCCTTAAAATGTTGCCTGCATTCAGGTTATTATTTGCATGGCTGTGATCTCTACATGAGATTAGCCCCATGATACAGTTCATCAGTGCCATGGTCATGCGCCCAACAATCACATAATCCCACAGCTAACGCTACGTGTTGCCAAAGTGTACTCACACCAGCTCAACTTCTTTCCCTCTTTCTGCATTTTTTCACAGATTTGCAGGCTATGAGACCGGGAGCTGCACACAACCCGAGGCGGTCAGTTTAACCCTGAAGGTGCTGGTCTCTCCCGTGCCCGTGGTTCTCATTGTCATTGGACTACTGATATTGAAGACCTATCCTATTGATGAGGAAAGGAGGCAGGGCAACAGGAAAATACTGCAGAGCATGCTGTAAGTGACCAGCAAAACCATGCGCACAAGCACATTACACATGACAAAAGGGAAGTTTGTGTCAGATTTGAGGCAACTAAACAAGGCTGGACGCCTTTTGTTGAGATGCATAACTCGGTTCCACTCAGTATACCGAAGCTGAATTCAAATGAGCCCTTTAAATAAACTGGTTTGCTCCAATATTGGCATGCATTATTCATCCTGTCTGGACAAGCAAAGTCCTTTTTGTGACTCCTGGCTGTTCTCCCGTCCCCAGAGATTCTGAGTCTGAAACTTCGGCCCTTGGGAGCAGCGTGTAGCGGCAGCGGACAAGCCAGCCACTGCCGCTGCTTTAAATGTTTGTACGAGCTGTTGAGGGGCCTGACCAGCACCTGCCTGGACCACTAGAGGAGGAGACGCAGACAACCAGTACAGCACAAACGTCATAAGCACAAGCTGGCGGCCTCCAGTGGATTGTGTAGGTTTACATCGCCCTCTAGTGGCGAGCCAGTGTCACCGCGTGTGATTTAAAGTATTTTCTGTTGTCCTTCATCTCCAGCTGTGTCCCAATTAAAGTGCATCTCCTATAACTAAAAAAAGCTCACAGTTTACAAATGTCCACAGTGTATCATTTTGTCAGGCAGTGTGGAGCCAAGGCTGACATCTGTCCTTCTCTAGCTTTTTTCTTTGTTTAACTAAAACACAGCACTGACATCTGTACACATTTTAACCTAAATGGGTATCTCCCACTGCACAGGACAGTTGCATCTGATCACCGGCTCCTATAACCATGTGGCTAAGACTCCTGGGAGCTGTAGTCATGTTTTTATCTTGGTGGAGTTTTACTTGACAAAAAGAAATCAAACTTATTTTCCAAAGATATGTTACTTTATTGTGTACTGAGGCGTTCCCGTAGCTGTCCAGTGCGTCAGCTACCTCAACTATGTATTAGCAGCTCCTCCATTTCTTTTGCACATTGTGTTGTGGGACACTACTAGTATCCATCATCCGTGTTTACACTCGTCCGGTGAGAATGCACTACATGGTTAGAATATGTTGGACTTGGGACACAGCTTGTGATTTGTGATATTGCTGATGAAGTATTTATTTGCTGGTTTACAAGATCGGACCATAACTCGTGCGGAGTGAGACGTTCCCCCTAATGTCTGCCACGTCTCGGTCAGCTGTGTGTGACTTTCTATTCGGACATCAGTCTGAAGGAAGTATCCAGTATCAGCCCTTATTTATATAGGGCATACCAGCACTATTTCAATAATTGGAGTTGTACGGAGCGGTCTTCTTTTTATTAGCCGTTGTCTCTATAGATAATTTCATAAAAACTTTTGAGTGTACTTGAAACTTCGAAAGGGGAAAAGGCACCTTGTGTACTTTGTGAGCACGATGTACTGTATGAAGGCTGAAATGCTGCCTTACACACACAACTTGTATAATCAGCTGCAAAGACATTTTCTCTTGTGCTTGTCACTTGGTCTATTTTCTTTCTTGTTGCTACTGAGAAAGGTTTCTCCATCACACCTCTTTGTGCTTTACCATTTCAGCTGATCTCCATGAGGTTTAATACACATTTGTGAATGTGCTTTCACAGCAGACTAGACTCCAGTATGACACTGTTTCATCTGGCATGTTCTCACTTCCCGAGGGAAGAAAAATGCTTTATTTAACTATTTATTTGAACTATCTAAGGGATTATCATTTCTTATGAAAGCACATGTGTATAATAATAATTTATTAATGAAGAATGGCTATTGATGCATATGTGAGAGTGATTTTTCAGGTCCTGTTGAAATTGTTTGAGAACATCTAAATGGATTGTTCCTTTTCTACACTGAGAAAGTGCCACAAGCTGCTGTAATGTCATAAAAGTTGCCTTTACAGTATTGTGACTGTCAAAAAAAAGCAGCTCGGACCCACTTTTTCTTAAATATGGTAAGCAGAGAAATCTGTTCTCACTTTAGAATACTTGATTTAAACTCAAAATCTCATATCTTAGATCTTTTGGTTAAAAATGATTACAATTTCATCAAAGATCTTATATTCCTGCATAGTTTTGATTTTTAGGGTTTTGAAATTGCATTTAATGAAGCACAGTACATCTCTCCTGGGTCTCCTCAGTGTTTATATGCTGCTGTATGTATAATATGTAAATACTTTTTTTCTAAGATGGACCTTGATGAACAATATATATATAAATCAGTGAAGAAGCAAATTTGTGTGTTATAAATTTGTAATTTTAAGTCTGTGAATAAAGTTTGAAAAGAAAAACAAGCCTGTAATGTCACTGAATTATGACTTACACCTCTCCTCCACCTATTATGTGTATAGCATTGTTACATGTTTCAGCAGGTACTTTGAAGAGGTTTGGGATATATTTAGTAGAATCAAATAGCTCCAACACTAGCATGAACGCTGATGATTTCAGTTGAATATCTTTTTTACATAAATCCACAGTAGACTTCTGTATATACAAAGTTACATTTGTAAAAGTGTATAGTTAGCAGTTAAACTATCAATTCTATATATTGTCTTTGCAACATGGCACATGTATTACTATTCATTCTAGTCTTGTGTAACATTATTAACATAAGTTGTTCATGAATCAATATTTTCCTAAAGATGCAATCCCAAAAAACATTTTCAAAATCGTCCTCAGACATAAAATATTACAGCTGTAACATCTTGCTGTAAGGCCACAAAGCACAGTAAGACACATTAAATATTAAATATGTATCATTCAATCAACATTCATTTTTCTCAATCAACTTTAATATTATAAAAACATTAAAAATTGATCATTCCTCCTTAAGTTCTCCAAAACTCACTCATGGACTCGAATGGAGAAAATGATTTGACAAAGAAACCTGCAGTCCGGTTCATTTTACAGACCAAAACATTCCCCTTTCACGCAACAAGGTGTCAATCTCTCCTCAGCATTAATTAGCTGCAGCCGTGGGCGCGGTGCTGTTCCCCGCAGAGTGAAGGTGAGAGGAGGAAGC
>JAOXYL010000113.1:14965197-14989254 GCA_028564955.1 Terapon puta | reverse complement strand
GCAGCGATGAGCGCGAGGCTGCGTCTCTACGTGTTGTGGGGCGTTTTGTCACTTGGCCTCCTGGGCCGTGCACCGGACGCGCACGCATCTCCGTTTGCTGAGATAAGGAGGGGGGTCAGAGAGAAATCCAAACCAGCCACACTGCCAACAGCAGGCCGCGGGAAACCACCCCCGAGGTCACCCGCGCGTCCTCAGGGGCCCCGGGCGAAGATCCGGTCCGACCTGGCTTACCTGCCGGACGTTTCCGTGACCTGCTCCACGTCGGATTTTGTCGTGCGGGTCAAGCCGGCTTTCTACGGCCTGGGCGCAGACGCAGAGGAGTTGACTTTAGGCGGCGGCTGCAAAAGCAACGGGCTCCTCAGGCCGTACGGAGACCTGCTCTTCACGTACCCTCTGACGGCGTGCGGCGCCGTGCGTCAGGTGAGACCCCCCCACCTACGTCACGGGAGATCCACGCGCCTCTCCCCGCCTAATGCTTGAACTGGCTCTTTCTCTCCCGACAGTCTCCCCCTGGTTATCTGGTCTACAAGTTCGTGCTCCGTTATGAGCCTTCGCCCAAACGTTTCCCAAGCAGAGCTCAACGGATCGATGTCGATATTGAATGCCGATATCAAAGGTTGGATGTCTTTTTTTTAACATATATATTTTCAACAACGTGTGCGTGAAAGCCCACTGGCCACATCTTCCAAACCCTTCCCAGGTACCACCATGTGCACAGGCTGACTGTGCAGCCCACCTGGGAAACTGCTGTTGTGGGTAAACGCCTGAAAGGAGGTCTGAATGACTTCCAGATCCAGATGATGGATGGTACGTTCAAACAGCTGCGCATTATAGTGATTTTTAAAGTGCAGTCTAAAAATGTTTCTGCATGTAATAAACTTCTGTAAAGTGACTGTATGTGATTAGATGTATCTAAATTCTCAGATTTGTGGAGCAAAGCAGCCACGTCAAAGGTGTACCAGCTTGGAAAGACCATTCATTTCCAGGTGTCTGCTCCTCATCCTGCAACCAAAGGAAAACTGTACATCAGTAGCTGCCATGCCACACCGTCCAGCGGATCAAAAACACCCCTCAAATACACCATCATTGACAATTTTGGGTGAGTGCATTTAAAATCTTTTTCAATAGTCTGTGGTGTTTTGCATTTGCATGGCTGCATTTGAGATTAGTCACATTTTTATCACCTGCAGTTGTATGCTGGACAGCAAGAGAGACCCAGGGGCCTCTCAGTTCGTCTCTCGGACAGACAAGACCCTGAGATTCTCTCTAAAGGCTTTCCAGTTCACTTCTGACCCTGACACTGAGGTGAGTGTCGAGCACAGTTCTGCAGATTCATGTAGTTTTGACTGTGGTTTAACCTCGTTTCCATTTTCAGGTCAATATTCACTGCAATTTATCCATCACCTCTGAGGACCCGGGTCCTGCACACAAATCTTGCACCTACAGAGATAACAGGTGGGACTCTATGAATGAATTTATCTTTCAGAATTAAAGAGGACATTTTCTTTCTCCTGTTGAGAAGCAGATTGAGCATGTTTGTGTATTCGTGATAGGTGGGAGGCCCTCACTGGCGATGACTCCATATGTGACTGCTGCGATTCACAATGTGTGACCTCTAAACCCCGGAGGGCCATGATGGAAGGCATGTGGTGTTTTTTTTTTGTTTTTTTTTTCTTAACTGAAAGTTTCATGCCTCTAGCTGGCAATTATTTCAACTTAAATTTAAGTCACATTCGTGAGAGTAATCATGCATTTTCTCAATTTAATTTAAAATGGCTGTATTTCTGCTTTTTTGTTTGTTTGTTTTACAAGGCTCTGCCAGCAGTGAGTCATTGCTAGTCTCTGATCAGCCCTACATGGCAGAAGAAGGCTTTCTCCCAGTCGATGTGAGCAGAGAAGGCAAGGCCACAATCAGCCATTACACTGATGAGAACTTGTGGGAAACTGTGGATGTAGTAACGTATGGTGGTGATGATGAAGAGACAGCTCACAAAGCTGAAGAAGGGACGGAGCAGGAGCACCTCGAAGAAGATGAAGGGGTTATCCTTGGAGTGACAACAGTGGAAGACTCGAATCAATTAGAGGATGGGTCCGGGTATATGGTACAACAGGGTTTTTCAGAGGCAGAAGAGGAGGGAGTTGAAGGAGAAGAGGAGAACTCTGATGTCGAACAGGCGGGTCGTATCAGTCAGGAGGAAGGTGAAATGTTGCGTCACTGGGTGCAACTGGAACGAATATTACCACCACAAGTTGACACAGAGAGAGAGTTACAGCCGCTAGTCACTGGGAGTGAAGAAGAAAACGAGAAGCAAACAGTTAAAGGTGAAGAGGGTGACAAGATTAGAGTAGACGAGGTAGAGAGGAAGAATGATGATGATCTGGTGGTAGATAATAGGGAGATGACTTGGTATTTCACATGGAGGTAGGAATTGTTTAATGGGTGTTAGGGCTCTAATTGAAGACTGTTGTAACTCTCCATAACATAATATTCTGACATATTTCAATAAAAAACATGAATATGCATTTGACAGACCCTTTTGTTTTAGTCTCGCTTGACACCAGACTAAAACTTAATTTCTTAATGTTTTACCTTGACTAGATTTTAGATTGAATGAACTCTAATGGTAGATAACATGCCTGATTCTTATAACTATATGGGAAGTGTTGGACTGAAACTACTTGGTTGTATCATACAGTGAGAACGCTGATAAGATTATATTACATACCATAGGGAAAATGTAATAAGACAAGAAATTCAGAAGAAAAAATGATCCTCTGCATGATCCATTTATGAATCTTTATTCTTCTCATTATGAACACTCATTTATTAAAGTCTCTGAAACCAGTTAGACATATATTATAGATGAACATAGAAATATCTATAACTTTGAGGAAAGGCAATGCCTCCATTATCAGGAACTAAAAGCAGCATAAAGTGTGCTCAAAAATAATGATTCTAGTGTTGCATTAAATGTCTCCCCATTTTTTCTGTGACATTGTCATTCACATACATATCTTTCAATCATAAAAAATGTGGGATTTTTGAGAAGACCGTACATTTGAATGTGATTAAAACCTATACAAACACTTGATTTAAATGATATTAGGGTTAAACAAAACATTGCAAAGAAGACATTTTCTCTGTAGAGACCCTCATGAAAACAAAATAACTTAAGATAATTAATATTTTTAACAAACAATTGGTGTGACAACTTTGGAAAAATACAGAGCAAAACTCTGTAGCACAAATCCATCATTATTTGAGTTATGTTAAATGTACAAAATGTTGCTATATTTACAGACGAGCGCCCAAAAGTCCCATTGTTACGAGTACTGACTAAAGCTCTGATTCAGCAGGACACAAGTAGTACAATCATTGACACTAGAGGGTGGTATATTCCCATCTCTTGCAACTCTAAAGCTCCAAAAATATGCTGTATTTACTCTTAGTAAAATGAAAAATTACTACTTGAGAACATAAGACCCACACCATTAATGTTTCTTTTTCTCTAAAAATCCTGGAATCTTTGAAATAATCTCATCTATCCACATCCAGTTTCTTGCCTTTCACATACTAAGACCAACTTGCAGCAACTTCAGTGTATTTAATAAGTCCTTCCCAGTCCCTTCCTTTCCAAGTCTCCTTGAGTCTTTACATTCATGTTGATGGCATCCCTCCTCCGTCAACAGTACCTGCTGTCCCATTTGTTTTCTCTGCAGCATCTGAGGTTGGAGAAATGAGGCAAAATTTGTTTAATGCTGTGCAGAAGAGTTGTTCAATAAAATAAAATTTAAAAACTATTTGCACTCATCACAAGTGAAGACACACTTTTCTGACTTGGTTCATAATTATGATAATAATGACATGAACGTGGCCTAAACATAAGCTCACTGATCTCTGAACCTCAGAACCTCATAGAGCTGATGTGGTGATTCAGCTCAGAAGAACTATCTCTGATCTGTTTTTTAATTTGATGCATAATCTCTCTTACCTTTGATACTCTCTTGAAGTGCTTCCTGTCCTACAGTTTGCTCCATCCCTTCACTGGTCTCAATCTCTTTGCCCTTCGATTTGGGTTTCTTTGCAACTGGTGGTGGGACCTTGAACTTTGTTACAGAAGAAACCTCTATGTTCTCTGGTGCTGGCTTAGTCTCAATAACCACCTTCTTGTTGGTCTTGGAAAAGATAAAACTTGCTGTGCTGGAGGGGGACTTATGAATGTCTGTTGGTGATGTTGATGAGTGCAAGCTCAGGCGCGGTGCAGGGCCAGCTTTTGATCTGGCTGCTGTTCTCAGCCGAATGGCCTCCTGTAGGTTCATGGAGGGAGACGTGGTCATGGCAGGTGGTGACTTTTTAGTAGGGGAGAGGACTGTGGATGAAGATGCAGTAGGAACCACAAGAGACTGGGATTTGGGCAGAGCTAGTTGTGAAGTAACTGTGACAGGTGCAGAGGTGGATGTGGGAGAGGTCATGATTAGAGACTTTCTGATGGGCTTCTGGGGAGCCTCACCATTGGCAACTTGATTTCCAGGCTGTTGATTCCTCATTGTGACCTCAACTTTTGGTTCTTCCTGAGCTTTAGGAGGTTCAGGACTGTTATTGACAGACCGCAGCTTGACCATCTGAAGAAGAGATGGCGTGACAATGGGTGTGGATTCCTCCTGTGCAATTGGAACAGAGGACAGCTCCATAGTTTGCTTTTCTGTTCTTGCAGGAGTATGCTGCTCTTTACAGTTGGCAAGACCCTGCACAGGTAAAGGTGGAGGTAAAGGAATGTTTTCAGGTTGAGATGGAGCAGGCTCGTCAGCCTTTTCTGATGGAGGACTGTTTTCAGGAGCTGGTGGAGTAAAGACTTCAGATGGTGGTGGGGTGGAAGCATCTTTGGTCATCGGTCCATCAGTGTTCAGGGGTACAACCTCAGGTTGGCAGAGAATCTGTATTGGAGGCGGAGGTGGGATACTCATAGGGGGAGTGAGAATACTGTTAGATGATACTGAGTGATTGTCAGATTCAGATGGTATGTTTTCTTGTGGACTTTCTTGTGGATCAGACTCTTGCTGTGATGACTGAGGTTGTGACAGTAGGGGTGGTGGAGGTGGAATACTTTGCGGTGGTGTGAGCTTACTAACAGGTGTTGCCTCATCAGAAGATTGATGGGAATCCTCTTGAGAAGATGGAGGAGAAACCTCTTCAGTAGACAAAGTGAAGACCTCTTTAGGAAGCAGAGGGGAGACACTGATAGCCAGTGGAGGAGGGACCTCTTTAACTGAAGGAGATACCACTGTGGCCAGTGTGGGGGAGACATCTTTAACTGGAGTTGGGGCTTCTTGAACCAGAGGAAGAGAGAACTCTTTAGGCCTCATGGGAGAATCCTCTTTAGGTCTCACGGGAGAATCCTCTTTAGGTGGTGGAGGAGGAGGAGAAACCTCTATAGGCGGTGATGGAGAAACCTCTTGAAGTGGTGGTGGAGAAACATTTTTAGCTGGTGGAGGAGAAAACTCTTTTGGTGGTGGAAGAGGAACCTCCTTAATTGTTGGAAGAGAAAACTCTTTAGGTGGTGGTGGAGAGGAGAACTCTGTGGGTGGTGGTGGAGAAGAGACTAACTCAAATGGTGGAGGCGGAGCCGTATATGATGGGGGGGGCGGGATATTCAGAGGTGGAGATACAATTCCCTGAGATGTACTAGCCTTCTCTGATTCAGGCTCTGTGGTCACCCTAACACATTCTGTTTTCACCACTGTTGTAATGGATGTAGTTGTAGAGGAGGAGTCACCTCCAGGAATGGACTTCTCTGCTGCCATCTGACCAGGTATAATTAACGCCGCCTCGCTAAACATTGGGGGCGGTGGAAGAGGGAAATCAACATCATCAGGCCCACCGAGGCCTATCGGTGGAGGTGGTGGAGGCCAGGACGTCTCAGGGGATACAACTTGTGCTGATGCAACCAAAGATGGGGGAATGTGTACTAATGAAATGGCAGGTAAAGTATGACTATTTGTCTTTACTTCTGTAGTTTGTGTGGGTATCTCTTTGGCTTGTTCTTCTCTCCCTGCTGCCAGCCTTTCCTCGCGTTTCTCTACAGCCTTTACTAACATCCCATTTATAATATCACTTACTCTTACTTTCTCTGTTTTTTCTGTCACTTTTCTACTTCCTTTCAAATCAACATTCTGCTCAGCCAGTCTGTCATTGTTCTCTCTGTGAATCTCTGCATTCAAAATCCCACTTTCTTGAACTTTCTTTGTCTCAAGCACATGTAAGGATCCATTAACGGGGTCCACTGTTACAGTTGAATTTTTGTGTTTTCTTTCCACCACCAAGCTCTTCACTGAGCCCTCTGTTGAGGCATTAGGAGAAGGTCTGTGTTGTCTCCTGTCCTTTGGATTCTTCTTTATGATAGCATAAAGATTATCAGGCGCTGGGGGTCCAAGCAGCAACTCAAAGGAACGCTTGCTGTGAGCCCATACCTCTGGAGGGGGGGGTGGAGGTGCATGGACTTTAGGTGGTGGAGGGATGTTGAAGAGTTCTCTCAAGGCCCTTACAGAAGGACTGACACTGGCAGTATCGACTGAGGTGTCTGGTTTGAGATCCTCTGTGGATGCTATATTTGAAGTAGCTGGAGCAGTGGGAGTGGACCCTGGAAAAAGCCTTTGAAGCTTTGCTAAGAGGCCTCTCTTGTGCCTTGGGGATGAGCTGTAGGGCTGTGCAGATGTACCATCTTGGCTGGAGTAGCCACTGGATGGGGAGACTATTTTGCTTAGCTTATTCTCCTGAAGTGGTTCTTGCTTTTCATGTGAAGCATCTGTGGAAACAAGTTTCTCAACCTTTATGGCATCCCCTGCCTTCAGCGCCTGAGGCTCTGATCTTAAGGGACTGAATGACACAGAACCTGTAGAATCATCCAGAGAACTGGTGTCAGCATTGTAATCGGGGCTGTCTATGGTTCTTGAGAGCATAGGAGATCCTGATTTGTTTTTCTCATTTTCATCACCAGATGCTGAGATGCTGTGAAGAGAAGATTCCGCTGAAATTACCTTAACATCCGCCAGATCACGTGACCGTCGCTTCATCTTATTGTGAAGGGAATAGGAGCGGCTTGGAGGTGGAGGGGCCCTCTTGGGCTTCATGACAGAGAGGCTACGCACAAACGGTCCATCTTTCTTAACCTCATCCTTAATAATAATCTTGCCATTGGAGGTACATTTTGAGGCCTTGCTGATGGAGGACTGAACACTGATTTTGTCCTCTTGAGCAGAGGTCTCTGCATCCTGTGACCTCTTCTGTCTGGTTATGGTGCCACTGGAGATAGTAGAGGAGTCAGATACCAAGGTCTCTGAGGATTCAGAGTTGCTCCAGCAGGAGCTGTCAGACATATTAGGAGGGTTTTGGCGGGAGGCAGAGGTGATTGTGGATGCTCTGGAGGAAGTGGTTCTGGTGGAAGAGGCTCTAGAGGATGCGCGAGAGGGGGCTGGGCTGGACATCACCAGGCTGCTTTTGCTGACAGTGCGGACGCTGTTGCGACTCCGACCACGGCTGATTTCCACCACTTCAATGGAGGGTGGCAGCACAGCATTGGGAATGATTTTGGACATATATGCGGCCTGGGGGGACATGGACATTACAGGACTGGGTGGTTCCTGCTGAAGGCTGTTGGCAGTGGTCATCCAGGGAACAGCCAGGGACCGAGGCCTCTGCCCATCTGACAAATCAGAGTCCAAGCGGTACAGCAGGGCTAGGTCATCCCTATGACCAGCATGGGTGGCACCGAGCTGTTCAAGTTGGTCTTTGTTGAGGGGCTGAATGACATTCATGGTGTTGCCTCCCCCTTGTGCCAGCTGTGGCCCATCAGTGGTTGGGCTGATGTCACTTTCGCCATTATAAAGCTGTTCTTCATCTAATCTCTGAGTCAGTGTCCATCCCACTCTGTCAAGGCCTGATAGAAGACAGGAGAATAGTTACCACAAGTTGGTTTTAATAATTAAGAAAATGGACATGGAAAAAGACCATCCATCCTTTTATTTCCTATGAAGAAGACTGTAACATCATATTTAATACCATATTTCTGAAAGTAGCTCATACAATCTGAAGAGCAATTCATACACACAGATGTCTTTTGTGAGTACAGTGGTCCCTCGCTTCGCTATTTCGCGGATTTTTTAGTGCAATTTTTTTTCTTTCTTTTCTTTTTTTTTTTTAATACAGCGCATTGTGTTCTGCATCCTGATTGGTTAAGGGGTTCGTCCTGATTGGTTAAGGGGCTGTAGATCATTGTCAAACAGTCTCCTCTGTGCCAGTCAGTTTTCAGTCGATCTTCGACCGCTAGCTGAAAAGAAGGTTTTGATCTTTGGTTTCATTCTATAATACTGGATAAATTTTTCTGCGAAGATTTGAACTTTGAGAGTGTTTAAACAAGAGAGAAAGAAGAAGAAAAGTGTATAAAGTGTGTAGTGAGGGCTTTTACAGCCTTAAAACATCTATAATAATTGTAAAAAATAAAGCTGACTACTTTGCGGATTTCGCCTATCGCGGGTTCTTTTTGGAACGTAACCCCCGCGATAAACGAGGGTTCACTGTAATTCATTTGTATGATGAGCCACATACCCAGCTCTCTCTGAACATGATGTGGGATACTTCCAACAGTCTTCCTGTGTCTTCTTCTTGTCTTTGTCTTTTCTGACTTTTTCCCAGAGTTCAAGGGCCTGAATGTTGATCCTGGGCAGGCAGAGGCATGAGAGAAAAGATGAAAACATGATCCCTTAATCTGTCATTCAAACTGGATAAACCGACACCAATCTGTACATCTCATCCATTACATGTTTAATCTGTCATTTCATCTGTGTGAGTCACCATGTGTTGCGCTATGTATAAAGACTAAGAGGGGACCTAAATACTATTTATGCTTGCTGTTAAGTTACCTTGTCTGGTGAGACCAGAGCGGGAGGATCTTGTAGACACAGATGACTGAACAGAGACGATAGAAGATGAATCAGCGAGGGTACTGTCCGTCATAAAGCCTCCACCTTCCCCGTCTGTGTGGACTGTCATTGTTGACTGACAAAAGGAGAAACAGTCTCTTTGATTAAAAAAAACTCGTACAAGTAAAGAGTAAGAAAAAACAACTGTTCTTGGTGTGATGTGTCACTTACAACTGTGCTCTCATTGTCCCTGTACTCCACTCCATTATTTGTTTCTGCGAGGGGAGTAACAATTAAATAGATTTATAATGGTATTCAAAATTCTTAGCAGTGTTTATATCCTCTAGTGCATACCCATTTGAGCAAGATGTTGTCAGCATGTTGGCATGGGACCCCTTTAATTTCAACATCAGACAGTGTTTTGTACCTTCTTGCTGCATCATTTTCAATCCCTCTAGGGCCTCAGTGTGAAGGTTCTCCAGGTACTGTGGCCTGCTGGCCTCGATGAACACGTTCTCTTGGAGCAATGGGGGTACCGGGGTCTTGTCATCATCATCTCGCTTTGGGACAGCTTGGAGTAAAGAGAGGGGAGAGGGGATCAGCCTGGATCAACTCAAAGCTCTGTGTTACTGTAACAGTAGATAAGGAGGCCATATGGACAGGAGGAGGGCATTCAGGTGTCTGCCATGGGCATTTAAGCACAGGAAGAGTAAATATGTTTGAGGGTTAATACATGAGAGTGTGAACTCCAGTTCCACTCATGCAGGATTTAACTTCAGTGACTTTGACAAAGACTTTTAATCCACCAGTAACATAAGCTCTGTATTTTCTTCTAAGTATCATTTAATTAGACAGTGATTAGGACACTAATTAAACTGCTGTCACATCCTGCTGCATGAACACCACTTCATTCTTTTATGGGGTGAACCATGGTCACCATCCAGAAAAATCACAAATAAGTCATATAAAAAATAAACAAGAAACTTAAAAAACTTTTTAAAAAAAATCAAGATTATGATTATTTATATGTAAATTATGTTACAGTAGCTGTTACTTTTGCTGACCAACTGAATTGTGATTCAACTCTGAGATCCATGTGTCCTCATGCATACAGGCCACAGTCTGGGATCATTGAGCGAACAAACCTGCTTAGACACCTTTATGTAATGGCGACAGCTGCTACGCATTTAGCATACTGAACTCTACAACACTGCACTGTCACCGTAAGACCATGCTGAAATTAGCCTTGACGAGTCATGTGCTCAAAGATCGTGCCTAATTGTTACCACTGTCTCTTTGGTAACAGCATTATGTGCTCTGGTGAAAGAAAATTCCAAGAAGCAATTATCTATAAATATACAAAATTATAAATACTTTTTCCATTTTACTGCTATTTATAGTCAGTATTAACAATAGTGACACTGTAAATCAAAGCACAGCACATATCAATAGAGCAGGTATTACAAACAGTTTTTTATGGTCTGCAGAAACAGTGAATGACCACTTTAATTACTTTATTGCCCGTTTCAGGCGAGCCACCTGATCCACGTTGTACTGGTCATAATTGAATGTAAATAGCAAAAAGGAGCAATCAGTTTGAGTGAAAAAACAAATCAGATCTGCTGTCTCATAATTTCAAACAACTGGCACATACTGCTTTCACTCACCTTTCCTTGTAAAGACTGGAAAGCAGTTAATATTAGTGCTGGAGGTGTTAGTCAGGAGTACAACCATGGCTTCTCGTAAATGAAATCCAGGAGTGCACAAAAAACTATGCCCAAGTTGTATGAAGGAAAGAAGTTGAAAGGTGAGAAAGATGCAGTCTGCAGTCCATCCGCTCAAGCAACATCCTGGACAGGATGATAATCTCACTTGTTTTTGATGAGGCTGTTGTTGACAGTTCAGGTCCACGCGGAGTGCACAAAGTCGCTCCAGCCAATAGACAATCAGAGCTCAGACACTAATCCTCAGCAGTCTAATTCCTGCCATCCCTCTACTGCATCTCCCCCACTCGCTGCTAGATACCCAGTATCCCACTGTTGCTCCCCATCTGCAGGCACACCCGCCCCGGATTGGTCAGTCAGGGCAGAGATCAAACAGAGACACTGGAGGAAGGGAAAGCTGTTGTTGTGGATTGGAGGTACAAAGACGTTATGGGTGGCCTCATCTCAGTTCAGCCACAGCTTTAGGACACTTAATAAATAACACTGCACTGATTTGTAACACTATACTCACTTCAGAGCTCTCACAGCTAATTAATTTACTACCTCAGACTTATGAGACATACTGCAAAACTTTGTTGTTTTACCACAAGGGGGAGTATGTGAATTAAAATAATCTATTCCTAAAGCAAGATTAAAAACATGTTTTAAACAGAGTCCTGCTGCTCCCCAGCACATGGGCACACATGTGAAAAATGTTCTTTTGTTTTCAGCAACATTACATTACATTTGTTGCCATGCAGCGAGCACACAGAGGCTGACAGAAGATCTTACAATCCCTGATTGAGAGCTACAGATTAATTTTCTTATCTGAAGAAGCAAAAAAACTTTTTAACACTTGTTTTAGACTCAAAATTCTGTTCCTGTTTTTTTCCCTGTTTGTTTTCTATTTAGGACACCTCAAACTCATTTGCGGCGAAGAGGTTTGTGAACTTCCTGGTGTGCTGAGCAGACATGACATGGAATGTATGCCATCTGAACAAATGGAAAACATTCCCATGGTCGTGATCCTACTGAGTGACTCAAGACAAAAGCAGTTTGCAAAGAAAAGAAAATAAATGAGTTGCATGTGTTACCAGTACAAAAGCAACAGGAAGAAATGGATCATTATTTCCACAGGATCCACTGCTTAAGTGGAAACTTCAACCTATAGATGTAAACAAAAAAAGTCAGTCCAGGGCAACACTTGTCTGGTTACCATGACAGAACACACACACTCCTGGAGAGGCCTGGAGTGATGGGTGGGGCACAGCGGCACATTAATGAGCAGCTCATATTGTCACTGGTCCTGTGATCACATTGTAATTGTGTCCATATTAAACACTGACATATTAAAGGCACCATCTGTCAGCGGAAGCTGGAGGTATTAACTGGCTGCTAGTGATTATGTATGGAGTCCCAAACTGATGTTTACATCTTGGATTTGGATAAACACACTAAATCTAATGGATGTGATACTGCCTGACCATTTCACTCAAGGTCTAGATTTCAGCCTCTAATGAGGAAAAACAATGTGTTCAGCTCAAGCAGGGGAAGGATTACGATTACATTTTATAACATGTAAATAATGATGGATTTAAAGGAGACCATTTAAAATGAGTAAACATCTGTTGGCTGTGTTTTTCTACAATATGGATTCTCTTGCAGTAAACAGAGACAGAGGGGTTCAGGAGTTAAGTTGTGTCATCTGCTACTGTAAACAAATTACAACCAGTGACACAGACAGAAGTGTATATGATATGTAACCATGGCAACAATCTGTGCACGTGAGCTATGACTACCCATTTCAGAATAGGAGCAGAAAAACAAGAAATTACTCAAGAGGGCCCACATTTTTCTTTTTAGAGGCATTCATTTTCTTTTCTTTTCTTCTCTTCAGAATCAGGGCATAGAAACCACGTTTGTATTTCAACATTTAGCAAACTGTGACTAACTGCGAAACTTGTCAACATTAACAGTTTATCTGTGAATAAACAGCACTGAGACCCTCTGAGGCACATCTGATACCACAACTACTGAGGTCATGAGTCCAAGTCTCTGAAATGTTTTTTTCTTCATATTTCACTCATTTAGTATAAAGTTCATTCACATTTCTGTGAATTTTATTTAAATAAATGTCTATATATGAATTTCTTTTTTAAGCATTCTTTCTACCAGGACTAAAATACTCAGGAAAATAGTTAATGCTTTCATTCTTTTTTTTTTTTAACCTAAGAGGTCAAATTTAACATTATTCTAGAAATAATGTAAACTACTGACATGTTACTTTATTTTCATCGTAGAATGTAAATCTTGCTCCAGGTCCCCAAATTCCCCAAAAAAAGTACAAACATAGCTTCAGTGCCCTCAGTGCATGACACCAAAATGCCTCTTCCTAAACCTAAAACAAAGATGGGGTGGTGGGGGGTGTACAGAGTTAAATGTGTACAACAGTTCGAGGCCACCTCCTTTAGACAGCAGCACCACACACATACACATCAATGCAGATGAACCACCTGATGTGACTCTTCCTAGAACCGCTCCATGGGAATCAAACAGATGCAAATACCCCACACACACCTTCTGTCCCTGCCCTAACTTGCCCCTCTCTCTTGTTTTGCACCGCCAGGCAGACAGCCATGCAGAGTCTACATTCTCTCCAGCTCTGAGGGTGCTGTCTGCCAGGTGCCTAAGCCTCTCTAATCAGCACAAACCCAACCCAAACACACTGTGATGACAGTGGGAAAGGGCTGGAGGCTCACCGTTCCTCCAGAAGCAAGTGTGCACAGTCTCGACACGCTGGACACCTGGGTTAATGCATCCTGGGTGCTCCACTGACTGTTTCACGCGCTTGGTTTTTAAATGAATCAAATATCAACATCTCTCCCGTCATCGCCAAAAGTAAGGAAGGAAAAAAAGCGCGGCGTGACAGGGACAACAATCCAGGTAATAGATATGCTTGTGTCGTCTGGCACGCAGGGTCACACTCTAATTCACTGTCGGACACCACAACGCGCAGGTAACACGTCAGATACCTCTGAAAACATAAGACAGAAGAACGAAAAATGCACCATAGCATCTGTGTCACAGCTTAAAGGGTTCTCAAACTCAGTGCCATAAGCAGTACATCACATCCCGTTTAAAAATTATGCGGGAGAATGTAAAATATTCAGGCCTGCTAGTGCCTGTTTAATGCAAGCACAAAGAAAGAAAAGAGCTCAGCTTTCGTTATTTGTAGAACAAGTAATGAAGTTGGTTGTTTGTTGACCATGTAGTCTAAATCTTCATAATAAATAAAAATGACAAATCACCACTAAAACACCATGTTGTCCTGATGTAAACTGGACATGTCCCTCTATTGCACAAAAGCAGAGTGCAGGCTTATCACAACTCCAGTCCAATAAAAAACTATTTGTCCTTTGAAAAGGAAAAAAAACCCACAACACTGAGTGCACCTTTACCCACTGCTGAAAAACCAACAAAGTTTCCTTCACCCCTTCTACTTCTGCTCTTTACAGTAGGCCCCGCTGCCTCATTTGACTACAGAAGTCACGACTTCATGACTCACAAAACTTTCCAGGCAGACATTTATCAGTCTCTTTGTGGACTTTAACGCTGTGTTGGCAAACATTTTCCTCTCGTGACAATCGCCAGTGCAGTCGGGGGCAAAGCCACAGCAATATCTGCACATCTTAACAATGCCACAAAGTGTGATTTCAGAAAGAATAACTGTATAGCTCTCAGCCATCCTGCTCAGTTTGGTGACACTGACACAGAACATTAGAGGACCGCAAAGAATAAAAGGAACTTGATTAAATGAAACCGGAGTGCATTATTCGGTTGGGGCCAGAGGGCAAACTGGCACTTAGTAAACTTCTCCTACCATTCGGGTGACCTAAATATGATCTCCTCTGCCATTTGGGTGTGGTCACCGTATTGTAACAAAATCCTAGTAAATACCCATAAAAAAGTGTTTGTGCAAATGTACTTACTATAAAGGTCGTCAAGTCCTCATCTACAGAGATTCCCATAACGTCAGCATCAGCTTGATTCTCACAAAACACACAAGCAGAGTGTGCACTTTTGTTGTGTCAGCTTTCCGTGCTGACTTTAAGTTGGTGATACTTTACATTCGGGGTGACATGAAGAACCGGAAAGTGTCACATAAACGATCCTCTTTACTTTACAGCAGCTCATGATTGAAGTGTTTTTCCCGTAAAGGGGTGAATAACACGAATTTGTCTCAGAGGGATACAGCACCCTGAGGTGACAGGCGGTTGATTACTTCCCATCAGAAGAAGAAGAAAGTGAAACTCTATCAGATGTCAGTTTTCTCAAACCTGTTCTCCTGCCCTCCGTTGTTATTGTGTCATCATCAGAGCACAACAACAGTAAGGCATCCTGTGTCACACAAACACACACAAAACAGTGTAGCAAACAATACTGAAGCTGCACATTTCAACCAGCAATATCTTTTTCCAATGAACTGGTCAAAGGTTGATGTTGTTTTTGTCCTCTATCTCACTGTTGCTGTTAGATGTGGCATTCTTCAGAATAAGAACATTTCCTATAATTCTTCACAGAGGTCCTGCATGTATTTCTCTTGACACTGCACAATTGTGTGTGTTTAATCTCTGAGTCTAAATAAGGATACTGCAGTGTGTTTTCTTTAACCTCCATAAATTAACACTGTTGTTCTTCTGCTTCTTCTTCTACTTTCTGCCATTCTAAAGCTGAAAACGTGAGCTTTACTTTCCTCCCCCAGGACTTGTACTCCACCTTTTATAGAATCTACCATATTTCATATAATAACTAACCTGTTGATGAACCCGTAAAAGGTGCTAATCTTTTATACAAAACTGATGTGTAAATAGTTTATCAGTTTCCAAATGCTCCACACAGCATGGCCAGGCTTTACACGGCAGATGGAAAATACACTAAAGCAACAGATAAATACACCTGTGCTCAACAATCTCTCTTAAATCAAGCAGCACCTACAAAATACTGAAAGGTAGTCAAACAAAATGTCTCATATGATCTGTCACCTGGCATATATGCCTACCACACAAAGGGCTCCCTATTTCTAGCTTCCTCAAAGAAATGTCTTTATAGCAGTCAGGAATGTGAGGAATCTTTTAGGGAGTGTTTCGAGCAAACAGGTGACCTTGGTAGGACTGTATGACCTCATCAGTCTTCTCTTCACCTTGTTCCCATTTGACCAAAACTAAAGGAATTTTTCCTGAAACCCATGATGAAGCTAAGAGGGGATCTGGCCTGTCGTTGAGTTTCACACAGGATTGAGTAAACCGACAGCACAGCGTGGACATAAATCACTGTCAGACAGGTACGCAGACCATTAGAGATTAGACAAATGGAAGGATGAAACATTGTAATCGGAGAGTCAATTCAGAGTTAATGGGTTTATCACACTGAAAAAGTCCAGGAGGCCAGAGTTTATCACACCAAAATCTGCTACTGTGCAGTTCCTCTCTGGTCACGGACAAACTCCACATGCTTTGTTTACAAAAAAAAATTGCATTCCTGCAAGAGCAAAGGGTAAGAAAGCCCTGACAGGGAGCCTAGATCGACCTGCATTGTTGTCCTTAACTGAAACTGACAGGTAAACACATGGGGAGATTAAACTGCGAGGTGTTCATAGCAGATTACTTTGTTCGGGACCGATCACATGAATACAAGTAAATACTGATAAAGCTGTGTGCTCACTCAAGAAATTAGCCAATAGGTTTGGTACCGATAAAAAAAATGCATCTTATTTCGAAATTCAAGCATGTTTTTACAGAAAAACTTTGTTGAATTTGCTGCTGATGGGTGAGATAGAACATGAAAAAATGGTTGTAATATTTTCTAATGTAATGCAACAATTACATTTGTAAATGATTAATCTGCTGACATAATATCAACTAACAGAGTAGATGTTTTGTGCATCATTTCAGCTTTAATGGGATCAAGGATTTAGATTTCACACCTCACTGTGTGTGTGTATGTGTGTGTGTGCCAAACTTTACTGTTCTATCTGCACAAAAAAAATGCATGCTCAATACCACCGCACTCAAACTGGCTTCTTATGTGCTCCTCTATGGGTGAGTGTCTCTGTGCAAGGGGAACAGTATGAGTGGAGGGGGTCATGAAAAACAGAACCCCTTGTTCCTCCCTCCCTGTAACAGTCCTGGCATGGCTTTTAATGAACTGGCACTGTGCCTGCCATACCAGGCCGTTAGTGGGCAGGAGGCCCCTCTGGCATCAGTGCTGATCATCATCCTCAGGGGCTCAGCTGGAGGTATTCAACTTTCTGGGCAAGTGTGTTACAATGCACCGCGTCCTGCTCCTGCAATAAACCTCCTCTGGATGCACTTTGGGAATCGCTGAGCTCCTTCTCTAATCAGAGGAAGCATCTGGCGGAGAGTTTGCTGTGGTTGCTGCCAGCACCGGCAGCCTACATGCCACACACAACATGTGCCAAGGGCTCAAGGGCAGCACATGCTAATACCTGGCACATTGATCACTTAACAGTTAATACTGTTGTGATATATTTCTGTAACCTTAAGACCTATTACATTAAAGTTAAAGATAATTGCAAATATATTCACTGTGATCGTTGTAAAAAATGGTTAAAGATTGAGTCCAACTTTTAAAAAACTTTTAAGAAAGAGTACTCTTTCAATCATCCTTCTTGAGTGGATGCATGGAAATGCGAAGGAGGAGATTTCATAAAGTATGAGGCAGCTCCTGAGGCCGACCTTGGCAGAGGAGAACAAAGCTTATCTATCTCCAAAGTTTGTCTTTGCTTACAAAACTCTCCACGTCACACTGCTGTTGTAACCAGCCATGAGCAGCACTATGTAGTGCAAGGATTGTGTAATGCAGTCTACATCCTCCCTCATGATCCTTGTCTACGCATTTATCATCTATCAAAGCCGCAGAATTGACTGGAAAACGTGTGTGTACATATTCATCTTCTGTTGTGGGTATAGTTTGACTATGGACCCCCCTCCATGAGCTCTTTGCCTCCACTCAGAGAAGAAGTGGCAAAAGAAACAGGCAGGGCCTCCTCTGTCCATAAAGCAATTAACAAAGACTGCACAAACACTGCCAGACACATAAAAACAGCCTGAACCGAACACTGTTTGTGCTTTTGTGTTTTCGCACAGGCCAACTCAGGAAAACAAAGTTTAGCTAATTTGTCTTATGTTTTTGAGTTTCAGGTCTGACTGCATTAAGGTGTGATTAATTAATGTGAGTACTTAAAGTTCACACAACAATAAACCGGGAGTTAAAAAAAAAAGAAACGTGTTCAAATGGAGAAAACAGGACTGGTAAAGTTCAGCATGCTGACATACGAGTGCACGTGTGCAAGCTCCAACAAGATCCCACAGCTCAGGGAAAAGTCAAGAGTGTTTCTGTAGGAGTGTGTGAATAATGCCTTCACCGCGTGCCTGTGTGTGAGTTGGGTTTTACTTAAGTTGCTGAATGTGTGGCTGCACTAAGTTTTGAAACAAAAAAATACAGCATCCACTTGCCTCCTGCGGTAAACCTGAAGACCACGTAGGTTTGCTGATGGTATCACAGAACAGGACAGACGGAGATTTTTTTTTTACAGCAAACAAAGCAAGCAGGAGGTCAGAAGGCAAGTAGGAAGTCAGTCTGTTCAAACATCCCGCCGCTGAACAAACACGCATGCCTGGGAGCCAAAGAGCAGCATATTCAACTGGTCCTCAGGAGCTTATTCATTCTCATCTTGGATGGCATATTACAAAACTCTCGACAGAAAGGTCTTTAAATAAAAAGTCTAATAAAGACCTCACTGTTAAGGGACTCCAGGAAAACACTGATTTCTTTTAGATTACTACAAAACATTCATCAACTGGTACGGCCTTGACTGAGATAGGGAATTCATCACAGTTTAATCATTTGACGCATATATGTTTTGATTGTGTGTGTGTGTGTGTGTGTGCATGTGTGTGTGCGTGTCCATGAAAGGTACTTTATCTTGTTTTGCACTACAACTGCAAGCAGAGACTCTACAGTGACACGTTGAAGGACTTAGTACTTTCCAGGTCATTCTTATACGAAACATACTCGCAACATGTCAACTACACCACAAAGCTTCTTAGATGGTAACACCCCTGTAACGTGGCCACTGAGCAACATGTAGGCTCTTACCATGACTGTTACCTTGTGGATGAGGCTGCCTTCCTGACCTCTGTCCTCCCTTGTGTCCACCCTGATGCCCAGCAGGGTGTCCATCCAAGGCCAAGTCAAGCGCAGGACCCAGGCCCAGGTTCTGTCCCTTAGCGCCAAGATCCTTCCTCTTCTTGCCCTTCAGCCAGCCCAGAGCCCGGCCCAGGGAGTGACTGCGCTTCTTCCGCCCCCTTTTGCTGTGTTTCTCCTGGGCAAAAATATCCACCACATCCTGGGGAATCAGGTCCCCAAACCCCAGTGAGTCACGGTTTGACATACCACCTCAGACTGGAGCAACGGCCTAAAGAAAAAAGAAAGAAAGAAAGAAAGAAATTAGAGGGATGCAGAAATTTTGAGAAAGAAAAGGAGTCAAAATGTCAGCTTTGCATCTATTACCAGTCAAAGTTAGACTTTCACTATGTGCATATGCAAGCAGGGGTTGTTGTGCTAAAGAAAATCACAAGATCCAATATTTGAGAGGTGCCTTCTGCAAATGAACCTTTACAACCCAAGAAGCTGTCAAATTCAACATTCTTAACAACATGATTATATCTGATTACTGTCTGCCTTAAAGGTTGGATTTCTCATCAACATATCTCATCGTGCTCATGCTCTTCCTGTAGTTGATGCACTGGATACGGGTGCTTCTTTGAATGTACCATGAGGCTCACAATGATGGATTTCCCAAGCCAAACAGGTGGCTGGCAACTTAAAGAAAAGTTTTTAAAGTTTATGGCATAAAACTTAAAGTATGCTTTGTATGCTTTTAAAGTGCACAAAAGCAGCAGTCTTTGTGTATGTGTGTATATATCTGTTTGTGTTTGTCAGTCTCCGTGGGCACTGCTCATTCAGCCCACTCGCTCAGCCTACACAGACCACCACCACCCCCTCTAAACCAAACTTCACAGCTCTGCTAAGAAAAAACTGGCACCGCTCCCTTCATTCCATAACAAGGAGTCATAATTCACAAAGCCGCACCCGTAGCCTCATGCACTTTTACACACAAGGCACAACAGCACACTGGGAAGTGTTCAAAAAGCAAAAAAATAAACAGTCACCAAAGCGCATCCAACCGTTTTTAACAGCGTTCATTCATATATCAGTCTCTCCGTCATGTTTGTTGTTATGTTTAATTGTCAAACTTCATCTTAAGGTTTTTTTTTTCTTTTTATTCTCAATCGAGTGAGCTCATCTCCTCTCGCCCTCCTTCCTCCACCCCTCCACCTTGCTAAACTCCCCTATACTTCGAGGCAGGTTTCCCAGCCTTGCTCCTGGGGATCTGTAGCTTACACTGGGCTTTTTCCAGCTGCGTGCTTTATTAGATACTTATCTCCGGATCACAGGCTAAAAGTAGGATCGGGCTGCTAAGATGACAGGAGTCAGATCTTGTAAATGAGCGCACAAAGACTGAGCTGGGAGAGAGTTATGAATCCCTGGGTGATTTGATCTCGAGAAAGTTCACGAAAAGTTTTTGGCTGCCACACTGCTTCGCGGCCACGCTTGAAAAACACTGGCAGACACGAGCGACGTGTGAGTAATATAACCAAACGTCTCTCAGTAACGCGGGCTCTAGGAATACTTCCCCGTCGCGGACAAGACGCGCCAGCAAACCGCAGAGACCTGTGTCATGTTCTCTCATGGATTCCTTGCCATCACAGCCCCGTCTGAGGCGGCTGGGATCAGAAGTCAGAGGTCTGGAC
Source organism: Terapon puta (assembly GCA_028564955.1). NCBI lineage: Eukaryota > Metazoa > Chordata > Actinopteri > Centrarchiformes > Terapontidae > Terapon > Terapon puta. Next base: position 14,968,739 of record JAOXYL010000113.1, on the reverse strand, counting down.
GGACTGCGTGGAATATTTTCAAACAGATGTGCCCTTTTTAGAGCCAGATGTTTTGTACACTGATCATAAATTACGCTTTTATCAGTCAAATCTTGACAATGTAAGGATCTCACTGCTGAAATAAAGAAGACATGGGGAATATATAGTTTATTAGGTACACACAGCAGGGGCTTACCATCACTGACATAAATGGGGTAGACAAAATAACAAATACACCTCTCTGTATATTATAATATAATACACTTCAACAGCGCCACAAACTATAGCCTTCAATGTGATCGTACAGTTAGGGGGTCAACATCTCTCAATAACACTTAACTGCACGTTATAACGTTCATGAAGAGAGGATTCACTGCAGAACTGTTGCGACTGCATTTGCTCTAGCTTGGTTTTATAAACTGGCAATTAGTGCAGTTTTTAAGGCAGGGATGTGATCCTCACGGTGTACTTAACATAGAACTAAGTACACAGCCATGCTCGCGGCTTTGTAAGGCTGCACATTTGCATGTTAGTATGCTTACATTTGTTAATTAACACTTCGCACAAAAGAGGAGCTGAGGATGATGGGAACAAATTTGGTTTTGCAGGTATCTTCATAAAACAGAAGAACTGCGTAAGCTAACATTTCCCCCTGATGATAACCTGGCGATAAGATGAAAAGTCACAAAAGACATTAAGGTTGAACATGCCGTGAAAGTTTCTGTGAAATAGAGAAGACATGTCCACACTCATGACACAAGTATGCAGCCCCATCTGAGAGGTTTAAGATGAGCACTTGAGGCACTTGAATGGTTTTCTAAACTTTATACATATGTGGGGGGTTTTGAAGTAATCTGTTATCTTAATGTAGCCAAGCTGAGTTTGTTTTTCACTGCCGCACGTCTGAGGCGGCACAGTGTACATGAAGCAGACGTTAAGGAGTGAGTTGTAGTGAAAGGCCAATAACACGCAAAGAGCATCCATCTTCTCCAGAGAAAAGTACCAGGCCTCTCCCTCCAGTAAGCCCTGTGTTTCTCCTGCTCCAAATTACAGTCATTTGGGCATGACTAAGATCCATGCCCTGGCTACAGTCGGCAATAATCAGACGCCACTCTCGAGAGAGAGTAGGGGGCTGGTTCGTTCATTTATAGCCCAGGGGCTGCTGGGAATACAACAACATCTCATATTATTTCCATCACAGGAACTAGAGTAATGCTAAGAACTGTGGGACACGGCGGAGGACCACCCGGCAGACCTCTGTCTGTGCAGTCCGGTCACAAGGACTCATGCCACTGTTGCTGTGGTTACACATAACAACCTGCAATTTTCATTTTTGCAAACAAATGTAATGAGGTAACGCACACAGGAGAGCGTCCTTTAAGTTGTCACCACTCTCAAAATACCTGTTTCTTTATCACAACGTCTATTTTTCTACAATTGGTTTTAAGATTTGCCAAAGAAAATATCACACCTCTTGGGTTTATCTGTGCTGAGAAGCTACTGTCACAATGCTCTTTCCAGCAAATAAGCTTCTATCTTCAAAAGTTAAAGCACCGCTGCCGACATCCTAATTACAGAGTTGCTTTATTGTGCCAGCAATCGCTTAACCCCTGACCACACCTCTCAATTCATAAAAGTTACTACACAAACTATAGGCATATGAAAGAATGTAACCTCCACCAGCTTTGCCTGGACCACATCAGGGTGTATCATGCGGTCATAAAGATCACGATCAACCCATGAGCTGATTTACCAGCAAAAAAAAAAAGTTGTGTGTTCTCTCGCCGTCTCTCTCTTTTGCAAGAACACACACTAAACCCGCTGTGGTTTTCCAGCCCAGCCCCAGTCCTGCCGGAGCAGGCATGTGTTCCAACATGCTGTTTACTTATCCTTTACAAAAGACGCCAGGCTTTCACATTGGACAGGAGGTACCGCACAAACACAGCAGACCTCCGCGCGGTGTGTCAATACCTGCAGCACTAACCAATTATCTGACAGCAGTGTGTAGATATCAGAATGAAGTAAACCGGGGCTGATAGTAGTTTACACACTGTCATGAAATAGACTGCGATACCTGGATATGACATCTATTGACCGTGCACCCTTGACAGCTATATGTCCCGGAGCTTGAGTACACAATTTCCTGAGGAAATGTGGTTCTCCTGCAGGTTGACGCAGTTAAAGCAAGCAAAGCAAAGCAATGACACCTGCGCTGCCTAAATCAGAGCGCAGCAACAGAGGTTACTGTGCAAATTCAAACCCGAATCCACATAAATACACCAACGATACTCCATCCAACATCGGGCTCTACTGTACCTACCTTTGACAAACTCATATATAGGAAAAAGAGGGAAAGCCTGTTCTTGCAATGTGTGAAAATGGCTTTAAATCCAGACGACTTAAGTTTGTACACACCCTCAACTGATCTGTGTCAAAGAGGAAGCACAAATACTTTTCAAACTGGATGCCTTTAAGGTGGGATTTAACTTAAGAAGAACTACACGGACTCGTTTCCTATGATTGTGAACATTTTGTGACACCCAGTGCATTGTTTTAGGTGACAAACTGCACCCACATGGTAAAGAATTAGGTTCAAACTTTTCATATAAATCAGGTTGAAAGCAGTTGGGCTGCTGCCTGGCATAACAGCCCTTTGTACGTAACAAACCTTCCGGTAAAGTCACAATACTGATTTTATGTAATCCAATCCTTATCGACTCTGGCAAATATGAACAATGTGAATTTCGCAGTTAGCTGCGACAGGTGGAGGGGGGTCTGCAGGAGCTGTAACTTTACGGTGAGTCACACAGGGAAGCTGACGGAGCAGACTCCAATGCCTCATGGGGATAAGGCAAAGCCAAGAGGGAGTGGCAGTGATACGGGCAGCCACCTTTGTTTGAATAAGAACTGGCTCAGTTTAACCAGGAGGCCATTCACATCTACGCCTGAGCTGCTGGGTTTCACATGGCATGACTTAGCTGTTGCTGAGCTGGGTTAAGGTCAGGGTGAATGTTGTTAAACTCAGAAAGAAGTTAACCAGGTTAATATTCTCTTTTGTTGGGAAAAAAAAAGAGGATGTTTAGCATCTGCTCCAGTCTTCCTGCTGAGATCACCGGAACAGGCTTTACAGTAACAGCCAGTTTTGGCAATAACATACCACTCTTGAAGTGACTCTGCAACTAAACAGCAAGTGTTTGACAGTGCGAAAAACTGGTGTTACTGTGCGGCACCTGCAGGCATCAGTCAGGGCGTTGGCTGTCTTCTCTGTGCATTATTAAACAAAAGAGAGCACTGCTACTCAAGAGCAACCTTGTCTGGGCCGCGGCTGTGCACGCTCATGTTCAGTCTGTAAGACATGTGCTGCCTTAGATGATGAGGCCACAAACTGGAAATACTCCACGAGTAGAGGAGGTTTGACACTGGAAACAGTTGTCATCAGGCCTCAATGAAAGAGTTTCGCCATCTTAAAGGAAGTGGCTTCCTCCATCACAGAAGACATATTTGTTGCACTGACAGAGAGGATTACATGACATATAAATAATGAGACCAAATAGCTCATGAAA
>JAOXYL010000113.1:14948110-14959266 GCA_028564955.1 Terapon puta | reverse complement strand
GGCTGCACAAGAGTACGAGGTGGCTCAGTCTGCTGTTACACAGGTAGGAACCCATGGACTGATGGTTGATTTACTGCGTCAGGTTATAGTAGATTGTTGTGTTTTGTTCTGTAATCATTTTATTTCTAATACTAAAGCCAACATTTCATGAAAACATAAAGTTAGTTTGTGCAACACGCAGCTGAATAAAAAGGCAGAATGACCACCTTTATTAATAAATCTTCAGAGCAGATAAATTATCTAAATGAAATGAGTATGATAACAGATAATATATTATGTTGGAAACCACATATAAAGAATGTTAAAGTAACACAGGCTCTATTAGAAACCCTATATTATGTACAGTTCCATACATTAGCTATTGTGCAGAAGTATTGGGGCATTCGGAACAAATACAAATCCAGTGTTCATACTTCAATAGAGGCCCACAAGGATCACAATACTACAATAACTACGATCAAAACAAAAAGACTGCATTGAATCAGACATCACCCATACAAAAATGTGGATAAAGCAAAAGTAAATGACCACATTTAGGTTCAAAAGTTGTTTAAAATGATACAAAGTCAGTGTGACTTGAAAGGAATGTACAAGAAACAAAAGGTCAGTAAAGAAACATTGAAAACTGAAAACTGAAAACTGAAAACTGAAAACGTGCGGCACACTGTACATGTAACAAATGTTTTCATATGATTTCATTTGATAATCATCTGTACTAATTACCTTTATTTGCCTAATGTTTAAATACCTACTCTGGTACAGTTAAAATGAGACCCAAATGAAAAACTGGTCAGTTTGCATTTTTCTGCAAAGCCTCGGTTTACACTGGTTTTGCTCAGTTACACCATTGTGTGTTATGTATGCTTTTATAAAGTTTACATCCGTCCATAGGAGGAGCTCAAAGCACACATCCAAAGTCTGACTCAGGAGTTGGCCCAGCTCCAGGAGGCTCATCAGAACCAGCTAAACTCTCTGAGGGACCAGGCCACAAAGCGCTGCAGGCCCAGGGCCATGAGTGATGTCAGCCAGTGCCGCCAGGCCTCCATCAAACTGCAGCGCCGGCTCAGCGGCAGCGTGAGGGCGCTGGAGGGCTGGTACGAGCCTCGCCTCATGGCCCTGCTGAAGAGGAGGCAGATTGGAGAGGACGCCTTGAGGAAGAGCAGGGAGCAGGCAGTGGACCTGAAGGCCAGCCTGGGGCCCCTAAGAGAGGACATACAGAGGCTGGAGGTGCAGAGAGCCTGTCTGGAGCAGAGGATCACTCTGATGGAGAGGGACAGGGAGGAGAGCAGCACACAGCACAAGGTACAGTGGCTGAAGGCAGGTAAGACAAGAAAGATTTACAGGAAGTTTGGTCAAACTATACAAACTAAGATGCTTTTCCACTTTGTGCAGGGGGCTGTGGAGACATTAAAAGAGACTCTGAGAGAACTACAGGTAGAGTTTGACGTCCAAAAAAAATCTAAAAAAGATTTGGAGGATTGTAAAGACAGCCTATTAAAAGAGCTGGCATTTCTGAGGTAGGTTTATTCCACTTTACTGCTTAGTTTATTATAACTGGTGAGCATCAGGGTGTAAAATATTACTAATACCTTGTTTTACAGAGGCTGTGATGAGCCCAGGGAGACCACTGTAGAGGAGGATCTCTAATTTTGTTTCCCATAACCCTTTAAGCCAGTCATCTACAACAGACTAATCTACAACCCCATTTTTTTGGATGTGGAAAAAATTTAAACCAATATAATAGGCAGCATTATCCAAACTTGGGACTTATTAACTTCTGTTGACTTAACTATTTATTATATCTTACATGAAATTACTCTAACATGCCAAGAAACAAAGCAAACAGGCGAACTGTAAATATTTTATTATGAATAGATTTAAGTACACAAGAGATCAGATGCAGCACAGGAAAAACAAATAAAAGCAGAGAAAGAAAAACATACATACATAAGTGACACAACAGGCAATCTGGAAAATTCGTCCTACGAATACCAAGCAAATTCAAGAAAAAACTATAGTATATACAATCTTATTAAAAATGGGGCTCTGTAAAATGTTTTCAGCACAACAAGTCAAGATAAGAAGTAAGACCATCGAACAGTATAACCTGAATTCTGACAGACAAATCTGTGATGTTTCATCACAAGCCACAATTGAGCTCTGGGAGTCTGAAAAGCTAAAAGATCTAAAAATCTCAGAGATACAGACTTTAAATACTTCACGACTGGATGACAACACAGTATTGTTTTTTTTTAATTTTCTACAAAACTCACTGCTGCCCAACATTTTTTTGTTTGTTTGTTTTTCCAAAAAACACATTACTGCTTATGCACCCAGCACCGTAAAATGGAGTCGTCTTTAACAAGCAGGTCGAATGGAGAGACACGGAGACTGCACTCATGCCTGGACCTCTGAATCTGCAGCACCTTCTGGGTCCTCGTCATTGTAGATATTTTCAGCCTGTAGAGGAAACAGTTCAAAATAGATTCAATTTAACAGGTATTCAATACTAATAAATGTAGTTCTTCTAAATTCTCTCTGCGCCGCGTCTGAAAAATAGTGTTCTTGATAATTCCTCATTAACAGTCCCACCAATTGACAAACAAAGATCTTACCATCTGCCAGACTTGCATGATGTTGTCCTCTGATACAGAGCAGATGACCCATGGCTCGTTGGGGTTCCAAGAGAAGTCTGATATCTTGGCGGTGTGTCCGCCGTGGATGAACTAAAAAGAAACAGAGCCGGAGGGTTCACTACAGCACTTTACACTCAAATCAAAAGGAACTGATTTTGCCACAACTGACCAGCAGCTCAGGAGGACCGTCCTCAGCATCCTCTGGTGACTGCTCCTCTCCGATCTTGCTGAGGTCCCAGACGTTGAGCCTCCTGTCGGTGAGCTGGAGGCCAGGATGGTTTCGTTATGAGGAGACCACTGAACCTTTTGGGTGGAGATAAGCCAGACATTGCATTTCTGTTCCATAAACATGTAACGAAGAATATTTCCTCTGTTGACTGCAGGTTACCAGAATCAGATGGATAACAACTGTATCATGCTTAGTGTCGCACAGCCAGAAGCTGGGTAATGTGCAGTAGTGACGGATGTGCTCAAGAGGCAGACATGCCACATCGGAGATCGTGATTAATGAGCTACAATGCTTCTTAAGGTTGAATTTTCTCTATCTTAGGCCATCAGCCATCTGTAGTTGTAGCTAGACTTTGTTTGCCAACATCTAAAGCCCAACGTAACTCTGCAAACTAGATGTGATGAATTTTAACCAACCAGATTCCTGTTTTTTGAACATGGCACACATTCTGATCGCAAATACATGAGGTAGGTGTGTTATGAAGCCTCCAACCATGAGAAGCAGCACCCAAAATGTGATGTAATGGGATTTATTGTGATGTAATTTAAAATAATGTAATAAATTTTCCTTAAAAATCTTGGTCATGAGCCACCTAAATGTCAATACACCTTCACAGGACTTGTTGCTGGTTGTTTCTGGTAAATTCTAAATCAGCTTCAAAGAACAACAAATCCAGACTCATGTCATATAATCGAAATTCTAATCTGGACAACTCAGTTACGAAGAACAGTGCTCAGAAGAACATCTCTTACCTGGAAGATCTCGTCCTTGTGAGACTCGAATGAGTGCAGCTTCAGCTTCAGGTTCCTCAGATCCCAAAGTGCTACGGTCTAAAATTAAAAAAGTGGTCAGCTGGCTCAGCCTATACAAAATGAGAACAGATCCTGCATCAAGGGACAAAGTGAGAGTGGACCCACCTTGTCTGCCGAGCCAGTAGCCAAGATGAACTCGCTGTAAGGATTGAAGGAGAGGCAGTTGACCTCAGCGGTGTGGGCGTCTACTGCATGGCTGGGCTTGGAGGTGTTGTTGGACCGCGTGTCCCATCTGTGCCAAAACGGACAAAAGCAGCATTGTTAATGCGAAAATCGAAACACAACAACAACTCTGTTTGTCATGAGTCATTACAGTTGCAAGTAAAGTTTGTTTTTCACTCCAGAACTGCTCACATCATGAGTTTCTGGTCATCAGCCACCGATCCAAAGAGTGACTCATGGAGCAGGTGCCAGGAAACATCCTCCACCACAGCTGTGTGGCCTGTGAAGATGGTCTTAGCATCCACAATCTTTCCCTCCTTGGGCACCGTGCTGATGTCCCACAGGCAAATAGTCTGTAACAGAAAGATGAGTAGGAACATGTATTTACTAAAACAGCTTTTACAAATGACTTTCCAAATAAAGTTACAAAATGCTTTTCAATAGTGACAAAATATACAATAAAATTTCCATTCCAATTTCCAGTTTCCATACAATACAATAATAAACAACATCCAGCGGCTATGATTAAAAACTCAATATGAGCAACAGGTCATCAGAGTTTAGTTAAACAGGTTAAAACGGGTGAGGATATTTGAACATCGGACAGAACGCTTACATGGTCATCAGAAGCGCTGAGCAAGCAGCCGCTCAGGTTTGGGTTCCAGGAGAGGCCATAGCCCTCCTTCTGGTGTCCTCTCAATCGCAGATCTGGGGTGCATTCTCCAGAGGGATCTTTAATATTTGAAAAAACACATAATGTTACAAAAAAAATCTGTCCAGCAGCAACACTTTTCAACTTCTTGAAAACACTTCAGAAAAAGTGTGTTGTTTGTAAACCTACCTGGCTTCGATGGGTGCTTTGTGTAATCAAAGACCAGCACGTCGCTGGTGGGGGTCTTGGTTGCAATGATGCAAGGATTCTGAGGCATGTAGCGGGCTCGGTTCACTTCTCCTTCGTGGTTGATCTTGATCTCAATCTCAATCTTCCCACTGACAGACCCAAAGCCTCCGAACTCTTGACAGAAAGGACAACATACACATGACACAACTGATACATCGACCACAATTCGGATTAATTCTATTCTACGAATTTTGTTAAACGGTCTAATGTGTGCAAAGTTTGGTTTATTACATTTTACTAACTACAAAATAAACTTAAAAATACGTACCCATATTTTCTGAGGCATTAAAAATGTCAGATGAATAAATTTAACTTGATTGATTGACTGCGAGGGACTGAGAGAGACAATCTTCAAATACAAAAACTTGCTTAAGACACTTTGAATACACTGAATAACAACTTTAATATCGAAATATCACAAAGGACTAGCTATAGTAGGATTTTGCGTGTGTGTGTATACGGTGGGGAGTATAATAAGCAGCTAGATACAACTAATGGCATAATCTAGTCAATAAAGCACGCACATCTTATCCCTCACCTCCTTTCTCACTGTCGTAGTGAGAAGCATCAAACTGGGCGTCATCATTTGGGAGCTGGACACTGGCAATTACGAGGTGATTCTGCTCATCTGATGTGTGTGTGCCCAGGACCAGCCTATGCACGCTGTAGTCTTTCCCTTCGGGCCTGGGATGACAGACGAATGGGTGTCATTTATTCATTCATTTCAGCAAAGAGCAGATCAATTTCTCATATCATGTATTAGTGTTTGTCAAAGTGCAGCAGACCTCCTCTCACCTGGTGACATCTGGCAGCCACTGGGCGGTGAGGCTGGGCCACTCCAGGGCGTGCGTCATGACCAGGTCATAGAGGAAAGGCGTGTTCTTCTTCCAGATCTTGTACTCCTCGTTGATCACCCTCTCCTCCACGGCATCATCAAACGCAGCTGCAAAAGTAACATTTTTCCATCAACTGAGGCTACGTCTCATTATTAATCTGAAAGTTATTTTCACAATGAAGTCAAATCCAATTTACTTCAATACAAGACCAAGAAAAGTGGCACATTTTTTACGTATGAGAGCTTGGAACAATCTTTTTTTCTGGAAAGAAACTTAAATGCGCGGTCAATTATCTAAATAATTACGAATTAGTTTTCTGTCAATGAACTAATGATTAATCGGCTGATCATTGCAGCTCTACCCTTCAGCACAAAGCTGTCATGAATTTTATTACCCTGAACAAGACAGAAGCTCACTAACAAACTTACGCCCCCATCCAACAAACTATCTAAGAGACCCGGTCATGTTAACTTTAGTACTGAGGGTTATAGCATAGGTCGCTATAGTTATCTACATGAATACAGAATGGTGAAGATACCCAAACCCCAGGTGAGATGATGACCTAACCTGCTCTCTTAAATTAAACCCCCCTGTGTGTCCCACCTGGTAGAGGCTAACATTAGCGACCAGCTAGCTGCCCGGTGTGTAACAATGAAAGGAGATGCTGCTCTGGCGCGTCGACAAGTACCGGCACCTCATGACTGTCTATAGCTCTGGGCGATGTACACACATGTTCAACCGACAGATTCACAAAAGCGGGAGTCCTCACCATCTTTATCAGCCATTGCGTTGCAATTAAACGGCTAGTACCGGCAAACGGTGACAATTATTTGGGTGAAGCGCACTGAAGGCAGCACGGCGGCTTACGATGGCGCCAACTCCAAGACAAGATTGTCCAATCAACGCGTAGCACAACCCGGCCGGAAGTAGCTAGAGCAAGCGGTTACTACATCCGGGACACTTCCGCCCGGCCCATGTTGTCAGCCAATGCTAGCAGCTAATCGACATGCTGGAGACCAGATTTGGTCCTAATTTCAGGCGTTGAACAGACCCACAGCTACAATGGACGACCGTGAGCTAGATCTGACCGAGGAGCAGCTAGCTGTCAAAGCCAAATATCCTCCAATAAACAAGAAATATGAATGTAAGTGTGAGGCCAGCGTATATAATGTAACTAGCTTTGTTTGTTTACTTGTGGAAACTCTCTGAACAGCCCCAACGTCAGCTAAGTGTAGGTAACGTGGTTTAATTAACAGGTTATCTAAATGAAATCAACGGAAGCCTCTGACAATCAAGTGATTGCAACCTGATAATTCATTTTCTCAGTCAGAGTCAGAAACAAATTGTTGTCTCTTCTCGATTGAATGATCAGCACGCTCTTTCGAAAGTTCCTTCATTTTTGTTTTTTTCACCTGTGAATCAGAGGGGAAAATGGTTAGTTTTACGAGGTAACACGTAAAACATACACGTGTGTATGTGTGTGTGTCGGGGGTGGGGTGGGGTGGGGTGGGGGGAGGGGGTGGTGTTCTAGGATCATTTCATTTGCGTAGTTTATTGTTGTAATACTACTTCCAGCCACTAAGAGGCTGAAGTACGATATTACTGCTGACTCTAAATCGGGATAAAAGTAGTCATGTTATGAAAAGTGACTTTATAAAAAATAATGAATAAGACTTGTAAAAGTGATCTAGTTGCTTTTATTTCTGTCAAATATATTAAAATATATGTTGCACAGTGGTGGGAAAACTCTGTTGGCTTGACAGTGATGCTACCAAATTTGCATATGTATAAAATATACTATGTACGTTGTTCAGAGTGTATGAATAAATTCACACTCATACTCATCATACTGTAAATACTCTGTCTGATTCAGGACATAGTGGTGCACTTCAGCGTGATGTGGCTGAAATTAGTATTACAACAACAAACACAAAATGAGCCTTAACAAACAGAAAACTCACATGAAGGTGCCGTGTACATTGTTTTCTTGTCACACCTTCCCAGATGTTCCAATCTCATCATGACACCTTGTGTTTTCGTGTTACAGATCTGGATCATACAGCAGATGTACAGTGAGTGTGTTTTCATATCTTTGTTGTGTTTGTCAGATCTCATTGTTTCTCGGTTGTTCAGTTATCACTGTCATATTCTCTGCTCCCTCTTTCAAGAATTCACTCCTGGGGAGACACTTTGGAGGAGGCTTTCGAGCAATGTGCCATGGGCATGTTCGGCTACATGACAGACACAGAGACAGTGGAACCGACCGATACTGTTGATGTGTATTCAGAGGGTGAGAACACAGACAGATTGTCGCTGTCTTCTTGACACAAGCATCATTTGGCCTTTTCAAAACCTGTTTCCATATCGCTGAAATGTAACTGCGCATGTTGTTTTCCCCCTATCAAAAGGTGAAGACATGGAGTCTCTTCTTTTCCACTTCCTAGATGACTGGTTATACAAGTTTAGCGCAGATCTCTTCTTTGTTCCCAGGGTGAGTATGTTGGTCAGCTGTGGAGTGCTGGTTCAACTCTGAATCTTTGCCTGTCCTACAATGAACTTCCAAGCTGTTCAAATGTTTTTCTACAACATGAATTTAGTTTCTTGTCGTATGGACAAATTCTGTAAAGCTTTTACTTGTGACCTGAATATTTTCTTTCCTATTTTACTCTCCTGATACAATTAAATATTTCATCCATCTACTAGGAGATCAAAGTAGTGGACATAGACAGAATGCACTTCAAGATCCGCTCTATTGGGTAAGTTTGGATCCTTAAACTTTTAGAAGAACAGGAGGGTTATAGACAGGGTTTTGAGGGGGCTTTCAAATTGGTTGTCAATTACAGCCAAATGGTTTGAGGTCTCATAGATAAGCATTACTTCCTGATAGCATCCTGAGAGGCAGCCAGAGTGTTTTGGTCCCTCTTGTTGTCGTGTTTTTTTGTTTTTTTTTAACCAAGCGTTATTGTCATCTTCCATAGATGATGTCTCACAAATTTGTATTGTGTTCCCTGCCTTAAGCTTACTCTTAGTCTTTTTTTTCTTTTGTGTATTAAAGCTGGGGTGAAGAATTCTCTCTGGCAAAGCATCCACAGGTAAGCTATTACTGAAGAATATCCCTGGAAAATGATTTGTTCAAAATGTTTGAGTACATAGCACAAATGACTTTATCGTGTATGTTTTTTAATGATCAACATTTATTACTATAATTATGCAGAATAAATAAAAAGATCCATAATTATAGTGTGTTTAGTAGGGTGTTATTAAGTGTTGTATCCCATGTGATCGATCCAGGGAACTGAGGTGAAAGCTATCACATACTCCGCGATGCAGATCCACGATAAAGAGAAACCAGAGATATTTGCCATCGTCGATATCTGATGACACCTCCAGAGGCAGACTACATTTAATGGAACTGGAATATCTATGTGGCCAATTTTATTGGCCTTTTATCGATGACACTGATAATCAATTTACAATTTTTTTTTTTTTCCACCTGGGATGCACTTTTCACTGTTTTAGGAGCATTTCTTGCGGTCATGGGGGCACACAGTACTATGGAAGAGCTCTCTGACAAATTAGTCATACCTGAAATTGACATGTTATGATTAATAATGAAAAGTTAAATTCTGATTTAAGACTATATATTGCTTTACACGTCTCAACTGAGTCTGACTTGAAATACTTTTGAAATATTTTATTTACCACAATTTTCTAATTGCATTGATGCCTTGGTAATCATTGTAAATCAATCAACAGATCAGTAGTTTATTCTTCTCCTGTGTGATTGATTAAATGATTACTGGCACTTCACAATAAAAATCTTTTTTTTAAAAAATAGTTTGTGAATGTCTCATCATTCTAGGGGATTTGGCAGTTAAAGTAAATGGCATCTACAATATTGTCAATAACAGTGATTGTTTTAAGTTTAAGCCAACATGCAGACATGTAGTGCACTGATTCTACATTGTACTCTCTGACCAGTATATCCCAGTTGCACTTGGATTTCGTTATCGCCTTCATGGTTCAATGCACAATTGTACTTCTAACATCCAGTATTAAATTACATCTATAAACCCAGCTGGCATTCTTACCTCAAAGGCAGACGGAGGAGAACAATAAGACCTGACAAGCATGATTACGGTAAACCCCATAAGACGTATAATGGACAGATTTTTACAAAATACTTTTGTGCGCTAGATAAAAGAGGATGTTCATGTCCAGACTTGTGTCTTTTTTTTCTTTGAAATTGACCCAATAATCCCAGAGTATTTCTCAAAGCCTAAGCACCTTGGATACACATACAAAGGATGTTAGTCCAGTGCAAGGTAAAATGCACTGCACACCAGGGATTAGTCTAAGGCAAGGGGGTTGACATCTGCTGAATACTCTAGCTCTTCAGCCTGTAAACAACAAAAATGACTGTACAACTTGAGTGTAATGAACTCTGAGCTGATAAGAGTTCAGGCCTTTGAGTAATAAAATAGAAACAGGAAGAAACAGCTGTTTAGATGGTGATAAGGACAGTAAAAGCTGGTATATATTATTCATGAAGTAGACTAATTTCTTTAGATGAAGATGGGAACGCCAGAGAGCATCTACTACAGTGAGCAAACAGAAAAAAGCAATTGAACTGCAGATATTTTTCCAACTTAAATACACGTCACCAAGAATCGCTGATGGGTAGGAGTTAAAAACAGATTTGATGCTATCGCGCTTTTACCCACTTGAAGGTGCTGTTACACAAAGGAACTCTGTGACACACCACTGAACTTCTACCCAGACTCTTGTGAGACAGGGGGATCTGGACACTGGACCTGAGAAAAGACTTTCACTGTCTCTCCCCCACGTGAAAATATGCCAAACCTCCCAGACTCTGCACAGCTAAACAACTTTAGTTCCCACTGTTTCATAGTGGTGCATGTCTGGGTCAGGCAAATCATATGGCCACTTTGAATGGAATAAACACAGCTTAGGTTATGAAACGGATTATGTAAATAACACAGCTTCCTTAAGTGCTAATAAAGAAATAGTCAACTTAAATATTAACTAACCAAGGGGGACAATTGTTACGCTTGAATAAGTTGACTGATTGATAAATTAATTGACAGAAAAACTAGACAACTATTTCCTAAATTCAAGTCAGTTATTATGAAAACCCCAAACTTTGTCTGGTTACACCCTCACAAATGTGAGGTATGCTGTATTTCATATTATTGTAAAAAATAAATATTATACTAAATAGGCAGTTTAGCCATGGAGGTAATTCCTTTGTCATTTCTTTTTATGAGTCATTTGATCATAAAAGTGTGACTTCAGTTCGCTCTAAACTGAGGGTTTGTTTATCGAAGTAGTAGTGTGTGTCTATTTCTCCAACCACTTACGTTTTAGGGATTTAAGGATATCTTAAACAGAGTTTTAAGTGGGAGATATAAAGTCGTAGATAACTTGCAAAAACAGTTTCCTCTCTTTAATCACCATTCTGACAGGTGGGAAAACTACTTCGACAAGGATAAATGTGTAAAGTGTGCTACTTTGTAAGGATTTTTATTTTATGATAAATAAATAGTGAATAAGAGAATT
>JAOXYL010000113.1:14933706-14948010 GCA_028564955.1 Terapon puta | reverse complement strand
GGGAAGCTGAGCTACCTCACCATTCATCTAGTCTCCGGCAGAAGAACAAAAAAGTAAACTAAAAAACAAACTGCACTTCATTATTTTTCCCCCTGCAGTTTTACTTCCATCGGAGGCGAACTCGGCGAGCCGCTCCGTCCGTTCACCCGGCCGCCCCAGTGCAGTATGAGCCAAGCGGATGATATCAAGACCGCAGCAGAGTCCGCCGTAGAGTCAAGCCCAGCACCCAAGAAAATCAAAATGGAAGACACCAAATATCTCCCGGAGCTCCTCGCCGAGAAGGACAGCCTGGACTCGTCGTTCACACACGCCATGAAGCTCATTTCTGCAGGTACCGCGGTCTCCTCCTCCAAGCTAACAAGCTAACAGGCTAACAGCGGCGCGAGGCCTGCTGTGTGTCTGTCGGCTGAGGCCTGAACAATGGTGCACCAAACACGTGGTGGCTGGATAACTGGGTCAAACCCCCCTGGACGAGCACGTATCTGGGGCTTTTTGTAAAGACTGAAAACGTGTGATTCACCAAGCAGTCGGGTTATTGTTAGATGTTTTGATCTAGTCTTGTTTGAGCAGAGCTTCTCTTTGCTTCATTGACTCGGGCTCGTTTTTGAAGTTTAGGTGATATACCTAATTTACTGCATATTATAAACCCAAGCTGAGGTTGCTAATGGCCCAGTAGCTCGATACTCTATTAATCAAAAAGCTTTTGTTGTGGGTCGTTTGCAGGCTGCTGCAGGTTACTTTTGAATGTGGCCTGTTTTGGCTTCACATCCTATTAATTTCGTATGAGGATGACCTAGTCTGAGTATTGTATCTGTGAATGTTTCACGTTTTAAAATAAGTTCTTTCCCCTCACTCATTTGCAGAGATTGAGAGGATCCAGAAAGGCGAGACCAAGAAGGAGCCAGAGAAGGAAACGTATCTGGACCTGTTTGCCACCAAGAATCTCAAACTGAAAGAGCGAGTCCTAATTCCTACCAAGCAGTACCCCAGGGTGAGGATATCCTCTCTTGTACTCGTCCAGAGCTTGACCGCTGTCTCTTGGTCCCATGGGGCTCGGTTTATCAGTCAGCTGAGGAGGCAATGTTTACTGACCCTTGAAGGGACCCATGGGACACAAACATAACACTTATTAATTTTTAGTGGTGGCTTGTTTTGGGTACTCTGTGTCGTCATGTAGAAGTTTTCCTTTTTTTTTGCTTCTTGGCTGTTTAATGTAGTCTGTTCATTTGGTTCTGCTAATTTGTGTCAGATAATCCTGCGTATCTGATTGGCACCCCCCCCCCTTCCGCCAGGACTGCTGCCCTAGAATTAGTGAAGTCATGCGCCCAGTGCCCCACTAAGCTTGGTTCTGCATGAATGATTTTACAGCAGTCTAAAAATGCAGTTTAAGAAGAGGGGGCTTCAGCAGCTACTGTGGAGTCAGAAAGGCATATTTTAATCCTTATTGTCTCTAAATTTCCTGTCACAGCAAACCAAATTGAACTTGAGCCTGTTGTCGAATCCATCTGCAGCCTGCTTCTTGTTTGTGAAATAATGCCTTAATTTAAATTTTTCTTACAGGTTAACTTTGTTGGTAAGCTTTTGGGACCTCAAGGCAGCACAATCAAGAGACTCCAGGAAGAGACTGGTGCAAAAATTTCAGTGTTGGGTAAAGGCTCCATGAGGGACAAGAATAAGGTACATGAACAAAAGATTTCTCTGCTGCACTGGTCAAAGGATATTACAGTCAATTATCCCTGCCGCTAATGATTAATCTGTTCATCAGGAGGAAGAACTGAGAAAAGGTGGCGAGGCTAAATATGCTCACCTGGCCATGGAGCTGCATGTATTCATCGAGGTTATGGCTCCCATACCGGAAGCCTATCTGCGCATGGCTCATGCCATGGAGGAGGTCAAGAAATTCCTGATCCCGGTGTGTGTCTAATTACTGAATGTTTTGTGTACATCGTTCCAGATGTGTGAGAATTTTCTCTTGGTCATTTGTCATGTGTCATTGACAGTGCGTGTTTTGTTTGTAGGAACCAGGTGAGCACGACCCATACATGGATCCCCACTTCCTGAATGGATCCCAGGATGGTTCAGGCCGGGGGCGAGGTGGTCACCTAGGGAGGGGCAGAGGTGGACCACCGGGTGCTGGAGGACCAAGGTAGGAGCCTGACTGTTGATAAAACAATAACTTCTACTGTAGAATTTGGAGCATTGGGCAACGCACAGTGTTAATGTGTATATGTGCATCCTCACTGGATTTACACACATTCACTCTTTTGCGTATCAGTTTTTTTATGGTTACATCCAACCGTATTAACTTTTGACAGGGGCCGAGGAATGCCACGTGGGGGCCCTCGTGGAGCAATGCGTGGTGGCGCTCCAAGAGGAGCACTAGGACGTGGCAACGCTCCTAGAGGTGCGCCATCCGGTAGAGGTGGACTACCCTCTGCCCCCAATAGAGGAGGATCGGCTCCCCGCTCTAGACCCCCTACAGCAGGAGCTCCTAGGATGCTCCCCTCTGCACCCATGTCCCATCAGCAACACCAAGGTCCTCCATCAGGGTCACAGCCAAAGTCTGATGGATATGACGACTATGTAAGTTGTCAAGGTGTTGTTTGTGGGTGCAGTGTGGTTTCTTTTTGTCTCAATACTTGTGAATCACTGTAACTGTTAATAACTATTGATTTTGTTTCTTTAGCCTCCATATGAAGAATCTTATGCAGAGCCTGCCTACGAGGGATATGATAGTTATTATAGTCAACAATCTGCTCCTGCGTAAGTTTAAATTAATTTGGGCAACTTTATCTGCCCATTTAATCGTACTATTTAAAATTGGGTCCGTGCTGTCTTAACTTTACTTTCCTCTTTTAGGGATACTGAGTATTATGATTACGGACATGGAGAAGCCCAGGAGACATCGTATGAGCCTTACGGTGAGTTTTGACTTGCATTTTTGTCTCTGCACAGCGTGCATGCTCACTAGGGACCCTCTCTGGTGTACTGATTGGACCCTTGGTTTATGTCACTTATCTGACGTTCATATTTGTGTTTCTTCTTTTGGACCGTGTAGCTCAAGATGATTGGGACAACTCATGGTCCAACTCCGGGGCTGGAGGCAAAGCTCCGATGTCCAGGCAGACAAAGGGATCGTATAGAGAGCATCCCTATGGAAGATACTGAACGCCTACTGGTAGAGAGTTGCTATGGCAACTGTCTCAGATTGTAACTCTCTGAACTTTTCAAAAGTAATTTCCCTCTCGTTTGCTCACCTTTTTTTATGGTTTATTTTATTTTTATTTTTTAAAATTGGTAGAGACGTTTTGTTGGATGTATCATAGTGCCAGAGCAGGAACATGATCGCAAGATTTTTTTCATTGTTTACCTGTTTCCATTTAATGTTTGTTTCAGTTGCGTAGTTGGCAGTTAAGGTCCCAGTGACATAAACCTAACAAAGGAACACGAGTGACATTTTAGTGATATTTGATGGTTATCTATTCAGTTAATTGTTAACATAATGTGATTGTGGCGATAAATCCTTCTCTCGTAGGCTGCATTTTAAAAGTCCTTCGTGACTGGACAAAAATGATTCGTAATGCCTCAATGTAACTTTACTATAACTAGATTAGATTCAGTTGCAAACTCAAATACAACTCTTAGCCGTTTTGATTAAAAACAAAAGTTCTCATTTGTTTATACTACAATACAACTTAAGTCTTGTGTGAAGTCTCCCAAAATACAATTGAAAACTATTTGTCAAAGAAAAATTCCTCTATTTTTGCCACCGTTCACAATTGGTATTACCATCTATCGTGCTATTATTTGCAAAATCGCCGCTGATGATCGTCTAATTCTTGTAAAGCTTGAAGGATTAACCATCCTTACTGTGTGTAAGGCTGCAGCCAACTCAATATTTTGTACATAACCTTAAGACAACTGTGTATGCTTTAAGCCGTGCCGTCTCCAAAATGCATAATGCTTGTGTACCTTTTGGCTAAATAGGATACTAAATATATCCCAAAATGTTTTTCTGCAGTGCGTGTTTCAATAAAGTTTCTAGTTTCTTTTTAATCCGTCTAAACATGGTATTTTGCCTTTGTTGTACCAAAGGAATGCCTTCAGTTTGTGAAAGTGGTCCTCAGTGGTTTCTCAACGCTGAATAACCTGTATGTATACCCGTCAGCCTGATAAAAAAACAAAAAAAAAAACAGTGTTTTGACAATGAGCTTATCCTCTTCGTCTGTTTTCAAAACTTATCTAAATGACACTTGTAATGTCACCTTCAAAAAACCAATAAAGCTCATCATTCCTTGAGGTAATGTGCTGCCAAATACATGTTTGACTTGAGAATGATATAGTGCTTGAACATGTATTGTCATTAACCTTTAGTTAGTGTATCTATTCAAGCTCTCGAGAGCAATGTATCTTCAGCCACTTGAAATAACTGAATTTCAACAGTATTTCAAATCAAGCTTGCAGGGATCTTACTTGACTTTGATGCAAAGTCATGCTGGCTGGTTTTTATAAAAGAAAAAAATCGCAGAGGAGAGGATTCTAAAAGCCTAAAGATCGCCACAAGAAGGTAAAACTAACCCCAACACTCATTTGTTAGATTTTTGTTTTGTTTTCTGTGCAAAACATCCAAGTAATGCAAGTCATCAAAAACATTGAAGTACAAAATTATGCTATCTGTAGTTATTCCGAGCAAAATAAGCCGTACAAAACCATCAGAAATGGTTGTGATGCAACTCTTGCTCAAATAAAACCAATAATGGTCCATTCATTTCACTCAATACTTTACAATTTCCATCTTGATAATTTCTGTAGAATGTAGATTAATGAAAATTAGTAGTTGCACTCAAAGCGTTAAAACATCCCATTGGTGGACAAAAACCCCTCAGCTTGAGTTGCATGATGCTTTTGTAGTGTAACGTTAATGTTGCATGTGTCCACTGTGTACACGCAGGCACTGGTGTGTCCACGGTCTCATTTCTGTTTCTCTTCTTAGGTTGTCACAGAACTGTGTAGGTGCAGTAGAAACCATGAACTCCAGCTCACCAGGCATTTAAGGTCAGTTAAAAAAAAAAAAGGTGCACATGAGCTTCAGAGTTTAATTTTTGCTTGTCAAGATTTTTAAGTTCTTCTCTCGTTAACAGATCCGTTGAAAGTCCCTGGAAAGAGCAGAGGCCTTGCAGTGCCTGTGAGACTGATTGCATCTTAATCAATGCTAATCCCTCAGGGGATTTGTCACTTTCGAACTGGGAGTTTTCTCATGACGACTGAGAAAATGATATACTCTTCTTAAATATTGCTATTGCAATGAAAAGAAGTATTTGTTTTGTTTTTTTAACTTGATTTTTAGAGTGTACAGATTTGCATATTTTTACTCTAAACATATTTTGACTGACTTTATATTTTAACTTTCATGGGAGGGTAAATAAAAGTTGCTTTTTATGTAAATGTGTTTGTTTTTCTTGAGTGTATTTGATAGTTTCTTTAAGGTTGCATTTATTGTGCAGGCTGTCACGTCTTACATGTCCTACATTCTGTGACACATCCCTTCACCTACTGATATATACACATGTATATGCCACTAAGACCATAAGGTTTACAGTCATGCAGTGTCCTATTAATCATTAATGATACTATTTTTACACATTCCTTTACAACTCACATAAAAGTGCTATCACACATATTGTCTATATTTTAGTTTTTATATTGTTTTTCTATTTATGTTTCTAACTTGCAATGTCTGCTCTCATCCGTCTATTTTTTCATATACTGTGGTCATGTATTTGCACCCACAAACCAAGAGACATTCCTTGTATGAGAAAACCAACTCGGCAATAAACCTAATGGATGAGACGCATGCAAAGCAAGGCCATCAAATGAAATATCAGTTTAAAAAGAAATAATTATAGTATATGCCTGAAACTGAACATGTAATAAATAAAATATGAATAAGTAAATCGAAAATGATAAATAAAGCACATACAGCTGCAGCAGACGTGATTTAAAAAGTCACTGATGATCCTGCAGCTGTAAACCAACATAACGTCACAGTGTGAAAATGTGCAGAATATCCCTTTAAATGTCTCTCCTCCCACAGGTCGCTCACTACACCCCCCCCCCGCCCCTCCTCATCTATCAGCGGCTAGCTGCACATCAACAATGACGGTCTCCGCTGATGCCAGTGCAAAACACGCCAGCATTTCAGCAAACTCCCTCAACATGTGTCGCTTTTAGCCTTTTTTTAATCGATGCAGCAGAGCTCCGTCTGAGTCAGGCAGCAGACGCAGGTGAGTGTTTTTTTCCAGTCGTCGAGCCTGTTTGGTGGCTTTGGGTGTTTTTTTTTCTTTGAAAGCTAAAGCTAGCCAGTCAGAGCCACTGTTAGCTTGCAGGCCTCGGTCTTTGTATCAAGCCGAGCGTGGTCTTGGCGGACTCTGCTGGACCGGCCGTGCGGGTCCACGTCGTGCTCCCCCTCCCCTCGTCTCGACCCGACCTGCTCGGAGCCGTCTGACCCGAAGGAGGGAGAGCAGGAGGACGAGGAGGAGGAGGAGGAGGAGGGGAGCTAACCGTGTAGCCGTCAAGCTAACCTGTAAAGTCAGCTTCCGCAAAAAAAATACTCGCACCGAAAGAGATGCTTCAGAGCAGCTAGTGCAGACCTGCGTGACAAAACCTCATGTGTGTCCATGAGGGTTTTTTTTATTTTGCACGTGACTTGATCTGTTTGGCGCTGCACGTGCTTTGAATGGCAGGAAAAGATGTGTTTATGTGTGTTTGTTGTGACCGCTCCTTTCACCAGCAGCTCTGTGTCACCTCATTACTCATAACTGCAAATGAATGCTGTGCCAGTCAGTCCTCCCCTGCGCGTCACAGACTGCTTTTTAAACTATTTACACCCGTGAATCTTTAAATGTTGTTGCACCCTGTCAGAGTCAGGGTGTCTGACTTGCTCTCTCCCTCTCTTTGCAAACAGGCACCAGATTGAGGAGAGAAATCCTACCAGGAGACGCACATCTGGGTGAATTCAGCCGTGGGGTGTGTCTGCGATGGCCGGCGGAAGGAGAGGGGCAAACCGTACCTCGTACTGCAGACCCCCGCTGAGCAGCGAGCCGGGCTCGGTCGGCAATGGCAACCACTCGACCAGCTCCCCGGTCACAGGGGTGCGATCTCGGACCAGGCGAGTCAGGCTTGGATATGTACTTGTATATGT
Organism: Terapon puta; assembly: GCA_028564955.1. Classification (NCBI taxonomy): domain Eukaryota; kingdom Metazoa; phylum Chordata; class Actinopteri; order Centrarchiformes; family Terapontidae; genus Terapon; species Terapon puta. Next base: position 14,940,809 of record JAOXYL010000113.1, on the reverse strand, counting down.
GAGGGTAAAGACGTGCATGCCTGGGAGAGTGCTTCCTCTCATCTGGACGGTGGGGATGCACCGTGGCGTGGATGATAATAAATGTTTTTGTCTGCAGGAATGGTTCGGGGACGTGCATGTCAAGCCCCCCGCTGGCCGCGCAGACGGTGGTGCCTCTGAAGCACTGTAAGATCCCCGAGCTGTCCGTGGACCGCAACGTGCTGTTCGAGCTCCACCTTTTCTTCTGCCACCTCATCGCCCTCTTTGTCCATTATGTCAACATCTACAAGACCGTGTGGTGGTACCCCCCGTCGCACCCACCCTCACACACATCGCTGGTGAGTCCTGTGGTCGGCCACTGACTGGTGATCACACTTACTGTGGTTAGCGGGTTTTGTATTCAGCAGTTCAGCAGGGCTGTCACTGTCTCTGTGCTCTTGAATTTGCATTGACATCCTGCACTGAAGGGCTGCACTTGTTGACAAAATGATAATAATTCATTCATGTGGTGAGAGCAGTAATCCTTAATCGGTGTCATCATTTACAGAACTTCCACCTTATTGATTATAACATGCTGGTGTTCACAATCATCATACTGGCAAGGAGATTAATTGCGGCAATAGTGAAAGAGGTAAGAATTCTGTTTTTGGTGTCCTGCGTTTTTCCTGCCTGTGTTTCTATACCTTCAAATATGAAAAATAGTACATGTCAAGGTATAAATTGCAGAATTGCAGTAATGCTGCCCCCCTCCTTTTCTGTCCTCTAGGCATCGCAGAGTGGGAAACTATCCTTCCCTCATTCCATCTTTCTAGTGATGGCTCGATTTGCCGTGCTAACGCTGACAGGCTGGAGCTTGTGCCGCTCCCTCATTTACCTCTTCAGAACTTATTCTGTCCTCAGCTTGCTCTTCCTCTGCTACCCGTAAGTATCTGCAGGAAGAACAAATTGCTGACTGAATGACTCCTGAGATCTTTTACAAAAAAGTTTTGATGCTCCGATGCTTGTATTTCAGCGTTTGTGTAAAACAGGTTCAGGTTTTGTTCCTGCTGTTTGCCTTCATATTTTACTTCATTCATTATTTGCTAAATTTGACACAGCTGGATGTCAAGTCGTGGATGCAGTTGGCAAAAATTTTGTGTTTCCTGGTAGGCTAGATAGTATTTTGGTTAGATACTACTCTCCATGGTGTTGCTGCTTGAAAACTTATTTCAGCATGGGTGGCCTTAATACATCACCACACAAACGGCAGTCATGTGCAGAAGGTGGTTGTGTTCAATGTTAATCCAGAAGAGGATGACATTTTATTGGGCGGTATTATTCAGGAGCTATATTTAAAATCTTTCACTGTCAAAATATTTGCTCAGCTACCCTGGTGGTGTTGAACGAGTCCTTCAGGTACTGTAAAACTGAACTCTAGCCATTGTTTTCTGCAGATTTGGGATGTATATTCCGTTCTTCCGGCTGAGCTGCGACTTCCGGCGAGCAGGTCCGCTCTCCCCCATCGCCAGCATTGGCTCCAAGGAGGTGGGCAGCGTGGGCCGCGGCAGGGACTACTTGACCGTGCTGAAGGAGACGTGGAAGCAGCACACCAGCCAGCTGTACGGTGTCCAGGCCATGCCAACCCATGCCTGCTGCCTCTCTCCGGACCTCATCCGCAAGGAGGTGGAGTACCTGAAGATGGACTTCAACTGGAGGATGAAGGAGGTGCTGGTCAGCTCGATGCTCAGCGCTTACTACGTGGCCTTTGTACCTGTCTGGTTTGTCAAGGTGGGAAACTGGCATCATTCAGTCTTTCTTTTAACTTTGAAACTTTCTTTAAACTTCATATTAATAATTTTTTCTGCATATTTTGCTTCAGAGTACACAGTATGTGGACAAGCGCTGGTCTTGTGAGCTGTTCATCCTGGTGTCCGTCAGTACGTCAGTCATCCTCATGAGGCACTTGTTGCCGCCTCGATACTGCGATCTGCTTCACAAGGCTGCGGCTCACCTGGGCTGCTGGCAGAAAGTAGACCCCTCCCTCTGCTCCAACGTTCTTCAGCACATGTGTGTACCACAGATTATTACTGGTTTTCAAGACTGATTTTGGGCCGATTCGAGCTAAATCCAGAGCTAACCCTTGTGTCTCTGTTTGCACAGATGGACAGAGGAGTACATGTGGCCACAGGGAGTCCTGGTTAAACATAATAAGAACGTGTACAAGGCCATGGGTCACTACAATGTTGCAGTTCCATCAGACGTGTCCCATTATCGCTTCTATGTGAGTAATAAATCTGTAAACATGTAGCAGCCGCAGATGGCAGAGATTTCAGCGAGCCTGCACTGACACGGCCTGTTGATCAAATATTTGTGGTATTTTAAAGAGGAATGTAATTGCAGTCACTTTATCTGATGAACTGTCGTCTCTTTTCCTGCTCCCAGTTCTTCTTCAACAAGCCTTTACGGATATTGAACATACTCATCATCCTGGAAGGCGCCATGATATTCTACCAGCTGTACTCGCTGATATGTTCAGAAAAGTGGCATCAGACGATATCGCTGGCTCTGATCCTCTTCAGCAACTACTACGCCTTCTTCAAGCTGCTCAGAGACAGGATAGTCCTGGGAAAGGCGTACTCGTACTCAAACAGCTCATCAGACCAGAAAGTCAGTTAGACTTTTTAAGTTATTATCGGTCGCATTCACTTTGGAACAACACAAACATGCCCCAAGAGCTCTGTATTTTTTCTACAAACTGCATTTTGTGTCACGTTTTTTTTGTTCTGATCTGCCATAATAAAAAGAAATATTTTTGTATTACTTTAAACGTTCGCTTTGGGTTTATTTGGTTCTCACATTGTATTTCACATTCTGACCACCAGAGGCCTCTGTGTCTCAAAGATTAAACTTAAAACGCCAATATTTCTACAGAACAGACTATTTCAATTAACTAACTTAACGATTTAATGTTAATAACACTGAATAACTAATTCACCAGTGAATAGTAAATGTTTAAAAATAAAATAATTGAATATGTAGCAATTAAGTGTTTTACTTTTAAAAACAATTGAAGTGGTTTGAATTTATCTTAAATACTTCAGATCATAAGAATTCAGGAGTATATGTATATGTTGTAAATGATAGCGGTTTGATTTCACACAGATATTTAGATGATGATTTAGATGTTTAAAATATGGTGGCCTTTCACTTCAACTTTGCCTTGACAGATCAAAAAGAAAAAATATGCAACAGACACTGAGATTGATGATTGAATCCAACATTTCTGACAATTTAAGCCAAAGACCAGATATATACAACCCTCTCTGCACTGTCTGCGTCTTTCAAACTCAATCACTTTAATTCAGTCAGCCCTGCAGCAACGCTGCTGACGCCACCAGAGAAATTTAGTCTTTGGAAAGCTGCCTGCAGAAGACAGAGGAGGTCTCTCCTTCCCTTCCTTTATACCCAATTAAAGATATGTTAGATAGGTTATTGTTTTGTTTTTTTTTAAGATTGCTAGACCTGTTTGAACAACTGAGGGGTTGAGGGCCTATTTTGAATAAAAGTGACCTGGCAGAAGACAACTACCTCAAAATAATAAAATAATAAAAGTCACAAGAAAAGCCAATGACAGAGGCATCCCTGTGTTTACCGCCAGCAAACAGTAGTGGCTGTCATGTTTCAAAGCTGTCAGTGAGGATGAGGTCTGTAAATAAATAAGGGGCACATTGGCGCCCCCGTGTGGTCCAGTTTGCAGAAACACCTTCAGGTTCTGGTAAAGCCTCTGGGCTGGAAAAAGGACAAAAAGTGGGATGTTTACGTGTGTGTTTACGGGATGTATGCAGGGTGTACACACGGTGACAGCTGTGATGGAGCTGAACGCTGACTCCGGCCGGCTCGTGCTCCGCGCTCTGGCCCTTTAAGACGGATAAAGACGACAGCTCCGCACGAGCCCAGCGCATCGGCGCCGCGCGCGCACAACAAACCAGTCAGTGACGGAGCCGCTGCGGTGTGTGTGTCTCTGTGTGGATGTGGAGGTGGAGGTGGGGTTTCTCTCCCAAAACATCACCGACACATCACCGAAACACAAACCGGGCTCTCTCACGGGAGGACTCGCGCCAGCTGCGCTCCGACCGGCGGAGAGGAGACGATGTGACGCCGCGTCCAGTCGCCCTGCTCTCCGGTGCGTAACTGATCCGGTGAGTCTCATCTTTTGTGTCACTCGCGGACGGTAAACCTCGCCTTCTCCTCGGCCGAGTCCAACAAATGGCGCAACAAAGTGTCGCCCGCGCGCGGCTCCTCCGCGGGGTCCACGCAGTCCCGGCGGAGCGGCTCTCTCCTCTCCGGGGTAAAGTTGCCGTCGTGTGTCCGCGGAGTGGCCATCTTTGGATCCGACTCCGTGCCGGGGCTGGCGCAGCGATAAGGAGATCAGAGCTCCTCCAGCAGCGATCCCGGCTGTAGTGATGGAGCAAAGCCTCATTTAGACACTAATGCACTCCCTCGGTGACAATCACTCTGCTGGTGTGAAATACAACATGAGAGCAAGAGAATATCAAAGTGCATTCATACCACCTTTAAATTTACATAATGATATTTCAGTTTATTGCAGGGCTACTGTTTGATTTTTACTTCTGATCACTCGCTGAGTGTAAATGGATCAGACCTTTAGTCGGATAAGTGTCAACAACAATGCAGAGTATTGATTGGCTCCCTTCAGCTCATTAGATCCATCTGCAGGACACACAGGATGCTCTCCTCATGTTCAGGTGCAGTCATTCATACCTCATAATGCATCCTTCCTGTAGTAAAAGCTAAAAGCCTACTGCAGCTCACTCCTTTAGATCTCTTTGTGGCATGTGTGTTTTGTTTGGCTGTAAAGTGTCTGCACCCTGCACAGTAACGCTCCCTCCTTCGGCTCACGCGCGTTCTCTGAGGTGTTTTTTCCCACTCTGAGGTTGATCTATAAATATCTTTCTAGGCTACTGTTTCATTCCCACTTCCTCTCTCAACAGCTAGATGATAGCTTTCCATCAAAGCTGTCCTCTATATGCAATCCCATTCCGGTGGATAGACTGGTGGTATGCTCTTCTTAACATCACTGTGGTAGTTTTTCTGTGACAGATATATTGGACATGCGGTTAGAAGAAATGAAAGCCCTTTCCCCCCCCTGAATCCTGAACTGCAGCACTAATTTTGGCACAGTCGGCATCCTCCTCCTCAGAGCTCGGGGAGGAGGGAAGGCTGCCGGTTTTGAACTTCCTACCTTTTGTTGATTCAGGATGTGCTGACATAACAAAAGGTTGTTTGCCTCGTAGGAAAACCTTAAATAATCATGGAAGACAAGCGCAAGAAGCGGAGCCCAAAGGTGTCGCTCCCCCAGCCTCCGCCTCCTCCCATCAACCCCCGCAAGCTCTCCGTCCTGCCTGCCAGCAAAAGTGCCACCTTCTCCCTCGGCCTGCCGCAGCCCCCCTCCCCCAAGAACAGGGGGAAGTACAAGAGGTCCATAGGAGCAGCGGGGCAGCCCAAAGAGGTGTTCGCGGCCGTCGTAGCTCCGCCAAAGACCACCAGGTTTGTGTCGTCCTAACGTGACGGGAAAATCTTCCAGAAAGCACCAGCGACCACATGCAGCTGTGTTCATTTTATGTGTGTGCAGCATCTTATAGAGGGAAAAAAGTTTATGTATTCTTGACAGGCAGTAACTATTAGATGTTTCAGGCTTAGACACATAAACACTCACAATTTTGCACTGACATTTAAAAGCAGAGAGAAGTCAGCCTTGAGAATATATTAATATGTATTTAACCAGAATTAATATAATGAGCCTCCATGAGCTGCTGGTCATACCACATTAGGTGTGTCGAGTTGATTATTCTGGCAGTAGCAGAAATAGATGATTAGAATAAAAAGTTTCAAAATAAAGTAATGAATACTCATCATAACAACATACTTGTATGTGGTGTATGTGTGTGATGGAAAAACTTCATGTTCTTTATGAATGTTGACAGGGACTCACAACAGCAGGTTCAGTATGATTGTGCTGTTTTCTCTTTGTTTATCCTCAGGCCCCACAGGGAGAAGCCCAGGGCCCCCCAACCAGCAGGGCCCAGCAAAGTGGTCCAGTCCTCCCCTCTGCAGCACTCCTTTCTCACAGATGTCTCAGATGTGAGGGAGATGGAGGGAGGCCTCCTCAACCTCCTCAATGACTTCCACTCAGGCAAACTACAGGCTTTTGGTAAGACAACCTTGATTAAAGAGGCCCCCCGGGAAATATTCTGTTACGGGCTGACGATAAAACCGTTCTAGAAGTGGCTTTGTTACACGAATCAGGCAGAATCAAATAGCTGTGCTGCTATTTTTACACATCTGGTGCCATGGAAATGCTTTCGACTTTGCTGTAATTCTCCTGCAAGCAAAGGCAGTCGCATTTTTAGAGAAGTTACCCCCGCTGTGGTTGAACTTTGGTTTCTAGGGAAGGTGTGCTCCTTTGAGCAGCTGGAGCATGTGCGCGAGATGCAGGAGAAGCTTGCCCGGCTGCACTTCAGCCTCGACAGCCACGTGGAGGAGCTTTCAGAGGACCAGAGGAAGTGCGCTTCGGACCACAACCTGGAGCACCTGCTGTGTAACGTAAGAAACGGACACACAACCTCAGTTCTGAACCTGTATGAAATGTATCAACAGGTATGAGTATTTGTAAGTACGTTTAAATGACACTGCCAGAACTGCCCCTAAATGATAAGAAATGAAAACATGTTTCATTATTCTCTCTACGGCGGTGGACAGCCACTGAAACGGCATTATGTGACACTGAAACTCCACTGAGGGCTAAGCTTACAGTGAGGCAGATTTCACTGTTGGATTTTCAGACTGTCATGCCCGAGGCTCTGTGTTCACACATAACACTGAAATGTTTCCACCAGTGCACCAGTGAGACATCACCAAGTCAAAGTAACAATTAAACAAGCCGACAACCTCTGTTATTTTAAACCACAGCTTTATTTTTTAATTCACCAATTAAAAACAATAGAAAGTCAGGAAAGACTTAAATGGTTCAATTATGGCAGCGCCTCAGTTTACTTCAATAAATAAAATAAATGCTCACAAAGTCTTGGGTATTTCTCCAGAGGTAAAACACTGTAATATTCTTT
>JAOXYL010000113.1:14915552-14926680 GCA_028564955.1 Terapon puta | reverse complement strand
TAAAGATACGTGTCCTATTAAATATGGCATATGCTGATACCGGCTGTGTCTGTTTCTTAACAAAAGATATATGAGTGAAGAGTAAATGATGTGACCCTAAAAATATAACAATATTGAAATTACTATAATTTTTTTTAGCTAATCAATACTTACAAATTAATTGTTCATGCTATTATGTGTTTCATAACCCTCATTAAGACTCTGGGTTAATTATTCATCAGCGTGATGTGTAAAAACTGTAAGTGTTTCTCACCAGTCCTCGGCACTCAGCAGGCTAAAGCTCTGTGTCAGCGCCAGGTCAGGCTTGGAAAATGAACACAGCTCTGGAGGCTCGGAGGGATTTTTCTTGTGGCCAGCTGTACCAGGGGACAGCTCATCTAAAATGGCCCGTCAGACACCACACAACACACAGATTTGGTCTCATGTTACATCTCTATCAGCCTGAAAACAAGCTGTGTGCGTGGGCGGCGGTGCATTAACAGTAGGTTGTCAAAACAAAGCATTGTGGCACATTACCCAAAGCAAACATCTCATTCACCCGTGCACTGATGGCTCCGACGGTCTAATTAACGTTCCAACATTTTCTATAAACAAAGACCTGTTAAAGCACCGGTTCATCTATTTATAATGCGGTGGAACACTGCTAAATTGCAAGCCAGCGTCAGACCAACTGAGGGGTGATACATAGCAACATAAAAAAGATACACAGTGACATTTGCTTGATTAGAAAACAGATGATGAAGCTTGATATTTGGTGTAGCAGGTAAATGAAGTCTACTAACCTGAGCTGTGGGACAGCGATGGTCGGGTTCTGCTTAGGCTAGGCGCCCTCCTGACGCGGGAAAAGTTTTTGGGGTTGGGTGGCACTGTGGGGGGGCTCGGCTGGTGGGGCGGCGTGAAGCACTTGACTGGGCTTTGGGGTCCTGGTGGGCTGACAGGGCTGGTGGGGCTGATGGGGGACTCGTCGGAGTGAAGGTCTGCTTTGGTGGAGGTCAGTGTGCTGCCATTCAGATGCAGATCTACATCAGAGAAAAATCAACGCATGTTATAAGGGAAGTACAGCAAATGAGAAGCTGAGTAAGCAGTTGGAGAGAAAGAGAGTACAAGTACAAGTAACTACAAGGTTTCCAAATCTCTCTTGCCTTTGATGATAAACAATCTATTCTCCTCTGTGGGTGAGTCAGACAGCATCTGCCGGACCCGGTGGCGGATCTTGTCTCGCGTGTGGTCCTCTTGACTGGGGGGTCCATCTTGCTGATCAAGACACTGCTGCCGCACTTTGTCCCGACCAAACCTTGCGTTCTTCCCCCTCTGTTGATCATGCATTGATTGGATAACACACATTGTAGGACTCTGGTATCTGGAAACGTGAAACATGATTTACCACGGGACTAACCTTAATCTCGTCTGGACGTGGGCTGTCATCGCTGTCTCTGTGACTGCCAGACAGAGTGTGGCCATAGGTGCCTGCTGAGGGATCGGTGGGGGGTTTCACCACAGAATCACCCAGCTCAAGTGACAAGGCGACCCCTGTACGGCTGGAGGAAACTGCAGTGCCAAACATGCCTGAGAAGCATGAAACATGAGGATGTTTGCAAATAAATTAAATACGTCACAAGAGACCATATGCTAAAACAACCAGTAATGTGACTATCTCAAATAAAAAGAAACTGAATTTTGTTACAATGGGCAGTTGGACTGTCTGTGTTTGTATGAGGCAAGAGTATTATTGGAAAAAAACAATGCCGACTGCAAACTTTGGCAATGCTTCGATGAAACTCCTTTCAATCTGTTGTAAAACAGTTTGCTAGAATACCTTGGCAAAAGAATAGAGTATCTAACAACTGAATGATGAAATTAAGATCTGAGATTGACCTCTGCCAATGACTCCTTCAGGCATGTCTGTGGCCGGGGAGTTCTTGCTGCTGTGGCTCTGAGATCCTAAGAATCAAAGGATGGATTTAAGTATTTAAGCAAATAAAGTGCTATTAGTAGGTAAATCCAGAAAAAGAGGAGTGCCATGTATGATATCACCACTGACTGACCTTTAGGTGGCTTCAGAGCTCTGACCGATTCACGGAAGGCTGATTTGACCGACGGACCTGTTGTCTCTTCCTCACTTTTGATCGTTCCATTGGAGTAAGTGACTCTCTGCCCAACAACACCCACATCAGACGACAGCTCGTTTCTCTGAGACAATCCTTTAAAAAAAAAAAAAGAAAAAAAGAAAATCAGAAAATCAGAAAATGCAGATGTAAATGAGACAAACAAACAAACAAAAAAGTATCCCGTTTATACCCTGAAGGCTGCTGAAATCCATGGACACAGAAGACCTCAGTTTTGCAGAAGGCACTCTTGCAATGCGAGGTTTCATTCCGGAAGAGGCCGAGTTGCCTGGACTGTTGACAGATGTGACAAGTGAGAAATTATGCTGGAAAACTGCTTAGCACCACTCAACACATTGTCAAATAACACCACATGAGTACCAGGTTGCTGCTGCTTTAACTCTTCACTGGGTCTATGACAACACATACTCATTAAACTCATTAAATTATGTATTATTTGAAAACATACTTTACTGTGTCTTCATGTCTATGTAATATAGCTTATGCTTTTTTTCTTATGGATTCTTTACCTGGTTTTAATGCCATTCAAGCTGGAGTTTGCAGCTGAGCTCAGACTGGAGAGGCCACTCTCACTGGCTGAGCTGGTAAGCATCGGAGAGGTGTGTGATGGTGAGTCCGGACCCAGGTCCAGTCTCACAGCAGAGTCAGGGCTGTCTGGATCTGGACTGCTGAGGCTCGCTTTGGCCCTCTTCTTGGCAGCGCTGTTGCGCAATGAACGCAGGGAGTTCAGCATCTGTGGGCAGCACACATATTAGCAGGTAAGAGCAGTGAGACAGCGATATTGTTAACAGAGCCAAACTTCCACTCCATGGGCTGGAAGACTGTGCTTTAACACCGTGTTACTATCTTTTGTGCCCAAAATACTGAAGAGTCTTCCAAGGACTCTCAGATGCAGAGTGTGCAAGTTGGAACCTACACAGTCTTTCTAAGGAAAAAAACTGACCTCCTGCATGTCCAGAGGATCATCCTCTGGAGATTCTTGCGTTGCACTGATGCTATCAGAGTCCAGATGAAGGTCTCTTTCTAACTGTTGACTCTGGGGGCTGCCTGGAGCATTGGACCTCTGGCCATTATGGGAATGGACCTGCTCCGCTGTCGGGACAACTGGCGAGACAGACAGCGATGTTCTGGTGCTGCTCAGAGCCCGGCGAAACGACGAAGTGGAAGAGGAACTAACGAGGGAGGCACGGAGAGGCCTGGGAGAGCATCTGCTGGAGAGATGGTCTGCTAAAGGGAGTAACACAGGGAGGATTAAGAAAGAGATGAAGCAAAGAGGTGAAAATATGAAAGGTCTTTTTACCAGATTACCCTTTGCTGAAGCAGTTGTGTCTCTCCAGGGGCTGGTGTCTCGGTGATGAGGGCTGCTCTCTCTCTTGTTGGGCCAGGTGTTGGACATAGAGAGGGAGGAGTCGACGTGGCGGCGAGACAGTGTCGGAGTAAGCACGCCTCCTGGGAGAGTGGCCAGCGGGTAGGAGGGCAGTAGGAAAGAACCGGGTGTGGTGGGGTTTGAAGGAAGGGAAAAAGTTCGCTCTACACTGGGGTTCCTTGAGAGCATGCGTCCCTTGGGTGCCACTGTGAAACAGGGTATTCAAATGTCAGGTAAAAGATAGCAAGGTGGAAATATGCTTCATGTCTGGCTGGTGGTGTCCATTTAAAACTTATTCAAAAGGTTCTTTTTACAAATGGGCAAAATGACTCCATACCAACATCTGGGTCAGAGAAGTTGGTGGTTTTAAAGATGTCTGAGTCTAAGTTAAGGCTCCCACTTCTTCTGAGGCGTGCGGGAGATGCCCTCCTTCTGGAAGATTGTGGCTTCTGAGACTCCGCAGAACCTGGGTGAAAAGCATATTCTAGCATTCATAATACAAACCAAATGGGGTTAAACAGAAGTACTGAAATAACCTACAGGTCAGTATCAATCGTCCCGTGAACCGATGATAGCAAAAGTGTACAAAAGGGGATAAAATTAGCCACAACCCAGAGCGACTGAGGAAGGTTGGTCATCAGATATTCTGGGATTATTTTTCAATCCAATTTTTAACACATTTAATGACAAATAAGGATAACTCTACAGTTCTCTCCAATGCTGAACGCTGCCCACAAAATGAACACTTTTAGTGGGAAAGAATTTGATTTAATTTGGCTAAAAATTATGATATTCAGTTCTACCTTCTTTTCTTTTTAACTTAATGTCTGCCTGATTGTTGCACTGAACAAATGTTCATATCCAGTTCTGTCAACATCAGTCCCTGAACTTTTTGCTGAGTTTCTCTTGAACAGTCCTTAAACCCAGAGGTAATAAAAAAACAGATCTTAACTGAAGAGATTAGACTGATCATTAAACTGTTTGCTTAACTGGGGTGGTAAATGCTGCTGGCAAACTCTCTAACCTTATGTTCATACAGAATTCAAGTCTGGTCTTGTCTGTGAAAACAGACTGTTCAGGCAGACAGGGGCTACGTAGAGGGGGTCACACACAGCTGCAGCCATAAAAAAACTGGACATTTATACAACAATGTTACACAAGAGCAGAAAAAAAATATCAAAGGACAGAATTGATTTTTGTACGGTGTGGAAAGAAGACAGTGCATTAACACCATCTATGCTTTTAATCTTCATTTAAGGACTATCATGAGCATGTGTCTGGATTACATGAAACACAATGGCAGCACTGCAAGTCTGTCTAATCCCTGCATAAGAGGTAAAAATCTAGACAGATAAACCCAACATAGAATTCACTTTAATGAGAAACAACCCAACATTTTGAAGATATACCCTTTTGTAAACAATGTTCTTATTCTCTCATGCCTTTAATGTGATCTGGCCATTCCTCATCACTCGGCCTTCCTTTTACTAAATGTGTCCAAACTGAGGGGCAGTCAGCTGCTGGAAGGTCATTTTTAACTTAACGACACTGACAAGCTGCAATAAATCTACTTCCCCATGCCACAGTTACAGCAGCAATACCACCACATATTTTTTATACTTAACTTTCTACTCCCAGATATTCACCCAATATAAGTATAAATCTAATGTAGTGGGACTCACATTTTATTTATGTAAGCTTGAATTACATTTAGTGTCGAGTAATGCTCTAACAAGTAGCGCAAATTGAGAGTATACATTTGGTAGAGTTTGATGGCTTGTTTCTGTTAGGATTGATTGTGTCCACAATTTATGAGCAGGTTTAAGAGTTTTAGACGTCTAACCAGTTGGTGAGTGGTAAAGTGTAATGGTTTCCTCTGGTGTGTCAGTAGACTCATTTGGTGACATGTGGTGCAGTGACTTCTCTGACTCAGCATGTTAATCCAATTTAAAGCTGCTCTAATTTGGGTCCAGCTGAAGCTGACCATGACAACCAGTCAACTGTACCTCAAATGGAGTAAATGTGAGTGTATTGATGAGGGAGGTGAAGTACTGACACTTACTGAAACTGGGTATGTAGGTCTCAGGACTCAGCTTCCTGGACAGGGGGAGGATATCCTCAGTGGCCACCTATTGACAGGCAGAAAATGATTTCCTTTAATAGCAACAATAGAGGATGAAGTTCGAATAGCCAGCGTCAAGCAATCCTTAAACAAACAGGAGCGCGAGTGTAATTCCATCCACTAGCCTGAACAAAGGGATGCAGCAGATACTTGGCCAGCTCAGGTGAGGGACATTTATGTGGATCTTCTGCTACTGTAGACAGACTTCCCTAAATGTGCACAATGTCCTCTGTTTTTAATCAACATTTTAATCAACAATTTAAACAACAAATCCGTGACCTGTGAAGTCTTGGGTGTGTGCTAAACAAAATCAAGTGGAGAGAGAACTCTGCATTTGCCGCCCACTGCCTGCAATCTGATCAGCACTCGTCAATGCAGCGCTCGCCGTGACTGCAATCAACACTAGAGCCTTAAATAAGCCATGTTTCACAAGCATAACCCCGTGATATTACCAATTATGTTTCACGCCCCCTTCAGTAAGTATCCTGTGCGGTGATGGGGTTGCTGGGAGACAGACGCTGCTGTAAACAGAGGGTTTTTTCAAATGGAGGCTCAAAGCTGGATAATAGTTCCCAGAACAAAATATGGTTCATTAATACCTCACAAAACAAAGCCACTCATTCCAACCTATGGGCCTTATTAGAACAGAGCTGATTGCAGCGTTGCAGCATGTTAACCTTATGAAATCTGATACAGTGTGCATTCAACAGTACTTCCTTTAACTTAACAAAGCGGTAGGTTGACACTGATTGCCACAAAGCTTATTCTCAAGACAATGGACGCTCATCTTTGCAGTCATAGTGTCACTGCACAGGGAAATGAGTCACCGACTGCAATTCTTCCAGGATTAGTGTCGGTGATCCTGAGATTTCACCTCTCTGTTTATAATTAAATGAGAGTCACAATTCAGCCTATCGTTACTCTGCCAACAGATACAGTATATAGAGTGAATTATAATGTTAAGTAAAAAAAAAAACATATCAAGCAATAGGAGTTTTGTATCTTTATGATATGTTGCCAAGGAGGTGTTTCTATGGATTATCTTCAACTATGTAGTAAGATGTGTGAGATTTAACCACCTCTCTCTGCTGTGCTCCATCCATACTGCATCGTGTGAGATACATCTATATTTAGTTTCCCCCCCTGAAATCTCTGTCACCTCGAAGATTTATTTAGTCTGTTTTGGACTGGCGCCTTCTGGTGTGACTCAGCTTCTCCAAACACGGCAAAAAATTCTGACAGTAGACAAATTATCGACACTCCAGATTTCTGAAGATTAATTAATTATTTAAAAAGGTATAGCTTCACGGTTTCTCTGTAAACTGAGCAAGACTTGAGGGAGGCAGAAAAAGAGAGCGTGCAAAGATAACCACTGCTTTGCAAACGCCTGCACTTGCCCACTGATTGGGAGCAAATCAGCGTAAACTGCCTGGCCACAGAGGGGCTGTGTAATTTCAAAGTCAATATGAAAAACACTCTAGTGCTCCTAAAACCTCTGTACAGACAGTCAACAAATTACTGATTAAGCACCAATTGCTCTGGAGTATTTTTAGCAATAAGAACCAAGGTGAACACAATAGCTGCTTCATTAATGTCAATCAGTGAAAACTAAGAGACCTGCAATATACCACACAACATCCCTCAAAACCTTATTCTGACAGAGAATATCACAGTTAGTACAAACATAAGCTAAATCCAGAAATGCTCCCAGTAGACTTAATTATCACAACAGATAAGCGAGAAAATGGCGAGCTGCTGATGGCGATGGACCCCACCTGTTCGGAGCACTTTCCATTAGGAGTGCTACAATGCTGGTCATTCTCAGTGGACGAGAAGCTCGACATCTCCCAGGGCAGTTTGTTCTTCCCCTTGCCGGCGCTGACAATCCTCCTTTGAAGTGGCAGGTCATCGGTGAGGGAGCCTAAGCTGCCATAGCCATACATCCGGTTGCAGTCGGGTTCGCTTCTGTGGCTCCTAGCACTGCTTACCCGGCCTCCATTCATCACCCAGTCCAGATCAGCCCCAGAGCCGTTCTGCAGGGAGCACCGCTGTCCTGGTTTGGGTACCACCAGGCCGTACTCTACCATCCCCTCCGGGGAGAGTTTGGGAAGAACGTGCCTCGCTCGTCTTGCCTGCACGGCTGCCATGAGGCCCTCTGCATCCTCGTTGAGTTCAACCATGTCCACAGCTTTCATCAGAGGCTGCTTTCTCCCCGTGTCAAGACAATAGTCGAAAACAGCAAACAGCTCCAGGGCTGCGTGACGGACTTTCCTTTTGCTGTCTGCCAAGTGTGGTGCAACCTCAAAACAAAGCTTGGGGATATTGAAATCTTTCCGAGGATGAGTGAGCATAGCTGCCATAATGATGTTAAGGACATCTTCTCGAACCCTTGAATTCTTGTGTTTCAAGGTGCCAATGACAAGATCCAATATTTGCTGCGGTGCCACAGTTTTCATCAGCTCTCGAAACACATTCATGTATTCATTCCTTGTGACAGCACGGGTGTCCCCAAGGGCCTTCAGAGCCACAGAAACGATCTGTTTGAAATATTTCTCTGCACCTGCATCTAGCTTCTGAATGAGCAAGTTTAAAACTTGCAAGGTGCCGTACAATACTTTAAAATTACTGTCATCCAGAAGGCGCGGGAGAAACCTGATGAATTCTTCAATACTGCCTGACGGGACTGACTTAATGTCCACCTCCGACAGGACGCGTTTGAGCTCCTCCACCCCATTCGTGCGATTCTGGTAATTCTTCAGGTCCAGAAGCTGCTGGTGTAACTCCTGGGAGATCAGTCCTGGTATCATTATTGACGGCCTCACTGGTGTGGTCAGATTTGAGAATCCGAGGAAGAGAGCCAGCGAGGACTATAATATTCCTCCTCTTTACTCGGTGCTTTCATCCTGAGAGGCTGGCGATGGAAACACCACTCTCCTGTTCATCAAGCTGTGGATGGAAAACGAGAAGGATTAGACACAAGGCAGGACACACGCCCATTTGCTCGGAGTGAGATGGAGCAAAAAAAAGCCTTCAGCCTCGGTGATAATGCTCACAAACATGCACCCACACAGCCACTGTGATCGCACTGAGGGAGTGTCTCCTCAACATCATGATCGATCACCATGAACGACGCTGGATTACAGTGAATGGACACAACCACTTGTGGCTGTCAGACAATAGTTAACCTGCGGGATGGTCGAGATAACCTTTACCGCTTGGTACATTATCCCCCTGCTATTGTAACATTATGAAGTGTCGACTGGAGCCTCGGTCAGTTGTATTATACTAACTAATGCCTCCAAAGGGCTTACAATCAGTCCCTGACTACATATTAGCGTTAAGCAGCCTGCATTAGTTAGCTGCGGGGCGCTAGGCTAACTCCGCTAACTGTGCTGGTGGTGAGGAGCTGGCAGGCTGGGCGAGCAAAGTTGGGAAAAAAAGCGAGGAAGCAGACCTTTTTCATGTCTCCTGCTCCTCCACGGCGAAGACTCGACGAGGACCGTCTAAATGTTGGCGTCGTCCAAACGTCCAAATGTCATGCCGCGGCGGCTGCGGCTCTCTGAAGTGCAGACATTTTTCACCCCCCGTAGTTGTTGTGTTGTTTTTTTTCCAGCTGGTGCCCGGAGTGTTGAGTGTTTGGAAGCTACAGAGGTATTCACCCAGAGAGAGAGAGAGAGAGGAGAGCCCACACACACTCACTCACTCTCTCACACACACAGGGAGGCAGCAAAATGGCGAATACATGTCGCAAACTGAGCGCTTCCATGGTGACGCTCCTCCGTCTCATCTCCGCCGAGGAGCCGCGGGAGGCGCATCAGGCAGAGAGTAGAGACAAACAACCCAAACAAAACAGGGCTAAAACAACGTGTCCCATGCGATACTTTAAATATAATGACTTTAAATAACACCCCAAATGCACTGCGGCTCACTGTTTTTGTTGTTATTTGAGACATTCGGGTATAATGGCATGAAGAAAAGTCAATGTTCTCTCAGATGTGTGTTTTTCTATGAACAGGCACATTTTTATTATTACAAAAAAAAAAAGAATGATTCTGAATGATGATTTTCGAAATCCCGTGTTGTGGTATCACATATAAATAACATTTTCTACTAGTATTGTTTTTTGTTTGTCTGTTTCTTTGGTTTTATGTGTTTGTGATGGGGGATAATGTTTTTTTATGTTATTAGTTAAATAGTCCATGTTTAAAATCAATGTGAAAATCTCAATAAAGATGTGTTAAAGAAAAGATTTTCTCGTCGGACACAAATGAGGTTGACATTTATAGCTAAAATGTTGTAAACAATGTAATGAGAATTAAAAATATTTCTGTTATATTTCAGAGGCAAATATCACTTTTTACAGTTTTACTTTTTTAAAAGTATTGGTCCATTTCTAATAACGTTTTTAACACAAAACCCAACATGGACTTTAAATGTGATGGACTTTTATGGATTACACTGCCCATCATTGAAAAAAAAACACCTGGAGCAGTTACAACAGTTAAATGCTGGTTACAAATGAAAGTTTTGGTAATAAATTGTAAATTGCACTTTGTGGAGTTTGTTTGTTTTTCCCTGTGAATGTGGCTGTATGGGTTACTGCCATTAGGTGTGAATATGAGCATGAATGGTCGTCTGTCTCTATATGTTGGCCCTGTGATTGACTGGTGATCTGTACCAGGCTGTTAGGTAGGATAGACTCCAGCAACCCGTGACCCTCTGCTATCATTATTTGGGACTGGACAATAATAATGTTACCGTTATATCAGAATATTATAAGTTTGTTACAGTGATAGTAAGTTATACCACTTTTTATTAGGACTGGGCAATACAATAAAAATCCTGGTATGACTGCAACATATTATTATTGTCCAGTCCTAAAAAAATAATTGTGGTATAACTCACTGTCACTGTAACACATTATTGTCCAGCCCATTCAGTAGCTCCTCTTTGTAAACAGCAGTGACGGTCGTTTTATTTTGAAGGCAGCGGAAGTGGGTGTGCTGCCCCGTTAGCTGTGTCGTTATAAGAGCTCCTGTGTAGCTCGGTGGCTAGTTTGGCACCAGGTTGTTTTCCTGATAGCAACCCGGGGTCCCCGCTCGTCGCCGCTGAACTCCGCCACCGCAAAATCGGCCATTACGGCGGCACACAACCCGGACCGCAGGTTACAGGTCGGTTCAGCCTTTATTTGACGACACACGGGTGTTAACAGGAGGCTAGCTGTGCCGTCACGTTTGTATCTGTCAGCCATGTTACTGTATATCAATCAATGATGCAGCTAGCCACAGTAACCGTGTTTATTTTTAGCAGCTAACCTTCGCTGACTGCAGTGCAAATGAAACGAGAGACATGGGCGCTGTGCATTTGCGGGGGAGAGAGAGCACATCTCCACGACGCCACGGTGACACGAGTGTCGGCGTTGATACACATTGTGGTGTCCGTGGAGAGTGATTTGTTTCTGCAAGCTGCTGACGGTGTTTTCACTGTGTGTGTGTGTGTGTGTGTGTGTGTGTG
>JAOXYL010000113.1:14901513-14915452 GCA_028564955.1 Terapon puta | reverse complement strand
TCCGTGGAGAGTGATTTGTTTCTGCAAGCTGCTGACGGTGTTTTCACTGTGTGTGTGTGTGTGTGTGTGTGTGTGTGAGTGTTAGCTGGAGCACTAGCTGTCTTCTGATGTAAAGCCAGGGGCAGCTAACTCCAGTTTTTAACTGACCATGTCACAAACCAAGCCAAGGCCTCAGTCAAAATACTAAACAGTTATTGTGACTGAATGCCATTAAAGCATTGAGGCTGCTGGCTTGAGGTTAAACCTATAAATGCGTGCGCTTTCTAGCCGGAGGTTGACTTTAAGCAGCGTTAGCACTGGATTAAGGAGATCATGCTTCTTTAGCTTGCCTCTCAGTAGACCCGTGGGTCTGAATAGCCGCTGAATTACCTGAAAATATCCCTAAATGCATCAATCTGCACATGCATGTCTCCCAAACCTGTGTTTTTATTAAGTCATGTGGTACAGGCCTATGTTTAGTTGATTTTTCCAGGATTGCAGTCTCAGGGACAAGACTGGTTGACTTAACAGTATTTCAACTGCTTGCTGGTCACATGTCAGTTAATAAGAGCATGTCATCGCATCACTAACTCTTGCAAAATGTCAACGCCGCACTGACGTGTCGTCTTCTTGCCCTCAGATGGACCAGCAGGACCAGTCCTATATGTTTGCCAGTCTGAAGCGGCCTCACTCGGAGCAGCTGCTGCAGGGCCTCCAGCTCTTGCGGCAGGATCATGAACTATGTGACATTGTCCTGCGTGTAGGTGATGCCAAGATCCATGCCCACAAAGTAGTGCTGGCCAGCATCAGCCCTTACTTCAAGGCCATGTTCACAGGTAACCTGTCAGAAAAGGAGACCTCGGAGGTGGAATTCCAGTGCATCGACGAGACCGCCTTGCAGGTATTCTTGGAGCCAGACATCTTGTTAAATGCTGTGTTATAGCTACTGTTTATGTGACGCTGTTACTCTTTCTCTTCTAGGCCATCGTTGAGTATGCCTACACTGGCACAGTGTTTATCTCCCAGGAAACAGTGGAATCTCTGCTGCCGGCTGCCAACTTACTCCAAGTTAAGCTAGTACTTAAGGAGTGCTGTTCCTTCTTAGAGAGCCAGCTGGATGCTGGGAACTGTATAGGCATCTCCCGCTTTGCAGAGACATATGGCTGTCATGACCTGTGCCTGGCTGCAACCAAATTCATCTGTGAAAACTTTGAGGAGGTTTGTCAGACGGAGGAGTTTTTTGAACTGACGAGGGCCGAATTAGATGAAATTGTGTCCAATGACTGCCTTAAGGTAGTCACAGAGGAGACTGTATTTTATGCCCTGGAGTCGTGGATCAAATATGATGTAACCGAGAGACAGCAGCATCTGGCTCAGTTACTGCACTGTGTTCGCCTTCCACTCCTCAGCGTCAAATTTCTCACCCGCCTATATGAAGCCAACCACCTTATACGAGATGACCATGCGTGCAAGCACCTGCTCAATGAGGCCCTCAAATATCATTTTATGCCTGAGCACCGGCTCTCCTATCAGACTGTTTTGTCCGCGCGACCCAGGTGTGCCCCGAAGGTGCTGCTTGCAGTCGGAGGGAAGGCTGGACTATTTGCAACATTAGAAAGGTAACATAGATAAAGATAAAGTTTCTAGATAACTAATTTAAGCACTGTTGAAAAGGCAACTTTCAAACTCTCTGTATGCTCACTCTTTATGTCCTGCTTAGTCTAATCTGATAATATTGGTCTTTCTCTTGCAGCATGGAAATGTATTTCCCTCAGACAGATTCATGGATTGGACTGGCCCCTCTTAGTGTACCCCGATATGAGTTTGGAGTGGCAGTGCTGGATCACAAGGTGTATGTGGTGGGAGGCATTGCCACACACATGAGACAGGGCATTAGCTATCGGAGACATGAGAGTACAGTGGAGAGCTGGGACCCTGAAAGCAACACCTGGTCCTCGGTGGAGCGCATGGCTGAATGCCGCAGCACACTTGGCGTGGTCGTCCTGGCTGGCGAGCTCTACGCCCTCGGGGGCTATGATGGCCAATATTACCTCCAGTCTGTGGAGAAATATGTCCCAAAGTTGAAGGAGTGGCAGCCCGTGGCGCCTATGACAAAGTCTCGCAGCTGCTTTGCCACCGCTGTGCTGGATGGCATGGTCTACGCTATTGGAGGTTATGGCCCGGCCCACATGAACAGGTACTGCCAATGACAGTGGGTATAACCTTTGGTTTAACACATGGAAATGTACTTTGTGTACTTCTGGGTGGTTAAATACTTGGATTGGGGAATTTTGAGCAATATATGGTCATTTTTTTTAAATGACTTAAAAGAATATCATAATATTCGGACAGCAGGAGATATTATGGATAGATTACATGAAGATTAGTAACTGTATCCTCAAAGACAATGAATAGTTTATACTGTTGCTGCCCAGTTTCTATGTATGATATGATGGACTTCTTTTCCTTCAACTGTAACCTCTTCACCTAAGTTTTTATGTATAATGAACAATGCCCAAGTCCACTTAGGATCAAAGCATGCAACCGACCTTTCTTTGGTCTTACAGATGACATTTGACATCAGTAACATATGGTTGTGGTGCTCCACTGCACAAGCCTCAAGCTCCTTTTTAGACCTCCTAACCTGGCTTTCTCTCTCAAGGTCTTGTTAGTTATTTAATAGAACTGGCAATCAAGTGAAGGATGTCAAGTGCTGCTGAGAAAATGGCCAGAGCCCTGTTAATGAGTGAAGAGGAGTCATAATAGAAAGTGGTGGCTGAAGTTTCACTGAGCCTGGCTGTGTGCTGCTGGTTAGACCTCTGTTGTTGCCGTGGATCTCTAGAGAGCAGTGTCTCTGTTGCTCGTTTCCTTGACTCCCAAAACCCCTCAGGAGAATGTGTTTGGACAGAGGATCTTTGGGGACTATTTTTTTTTCTTTCCCCAGTGGCTTGTATGTCCTTGCATACTGCAAAACAATCCCAGATTGTCAGTGTTCTACTTGCTGTCAGGGGGTTCATTTGACTCTGGTCAGATCTGGTAATTTGCCACAAACACTGTGTGATTAGACCACCTGAAATGTTGCCCCCTTTGCCCTTTTTAAATACGACTAGATATTTGTATTCTAAGTACCATATCTTTGAAAACCAAATTTGCATGTGAAGTAGGTTGTCCTATTATGAAATCCAGCTTGTGAAGGAGTATATCGTTGCTCTTGAATGTCTTAGACAAACTACAAATTGTATCTATTTGATACAATTTTCCAAAGCATATTGCATGTTTATTAAATTTCCTTGGTGACTATTGTTTCATTTATGCCTGTCTAGTATAAAACTTGATCATTGCAGCATTCATCCGGGGGTCTGTTAAGGAATTGCAGAGGACTAGGAGACTGGATCAATTTGATGTTTGTACTTTTTAGTCAATGTGTGTGTGTAGTTAACTGTGCTGTATCTGCTGCACACAGCGTGGAGCGATACGACCCCAGCAAGGATGCCTGGGAAATGGTAGCCCCCATGGCAGATAAGAGGATCAACTTCGGGGTAGGAGTCATGCTTGGCTTCGTATTTGTGGTTGGCGGACACAACGGGGTGTCACACCTGTCCAGCATTGAGAGATACGATCCCCATCAGAACCAGTGGACAGCCTGTCGGCCAATGAATGAACCACGCACTGGTGAGTTTACATGTTTTTGCTAAAGCTTGCATATGTCGGATTTGGGACGTAATGGTCAGTATAATATATAATAGTATATAGTATAAACTATTCATGGTCTGCATGTAACTGTTGTTTCATCTTGCAGGTGTGGGCTCCGCCATTGTGGACAACTACCTCTATGTGGTGGGAGGTCACTCTGGGTCGTCCTACCTAAACACTGTTCAGCGCTATGACCCCATCTCAGACAGCTGGTTGGACTCGAGCGGCATGATGTACTGCCGGTGCAACTTTGGTTTGACTGCCCTTTGACCCATGGCCCAGCCAGCTAGGACCCAATAAGAGAAATTAGACACAAAGACGTTTCTTTTTTGTTGTCTCCTGCTCCTCCTCCTTCCCCACATTCCTCCTCCAGGTGCAGATGAGTACTGCACACCGACGTTAATACCAGGGGGAGAGGGCCTGCTGGGTGGATGGATGGATGGACGGACGTACGGACGTGCCAAGGTAGCTGGCCAGCTAGAGGGAGACCGGCAGACATGGCTGCAGAAATGAGAGAGCTGCAGAGTTGTGCCGAGGAGAAAAACAGGAGGCCGACGACTGGACAGTTGTTGTCACGGGCACAAGGAGACGACCGCTCTACTGCTTGTGGACCACAATGAGGACTCTGAGCCATTTCCCAGAGGATTGTGGGAGAAAAGTTGTCAGTCTTTTGTTTCCAAATTCTGTTATGTTAGCAGACATAGTCTTGTTTTCCTTCATGCCATTAATTGTGTTTAACACACTAATCTATTTTCTTTTATTTCTTTTTTTTTTTTCTCTCCCCGCTGCAACTGGAACCACGTGTTCAACTTTTTGTAGAACACTGCAGTTCGCTAGTGTATTTGTATGAATATGTGGTTGATGGCCATGTAGTGTGTATGTCCATGTGTATGCTTGAGGGGTACATGCATGTAAGATAGGATTGTTTGTTTTGTTATGTGTCTGCGTGCAGAACTGATGCACGAACTCGGCAATGCAGGAGCTCCGCATCAAAATCAGTGCTTCACAAAAAAGAGAAAAGTTGGGATCTTTATATTTTCTCAAAAAGGGCTGCCTTTTTCTCTCTTGTAAATAGACTAAATGAAATATATAGATATGAATATATCCTCTAGTGCATTGCCTGTAAATGTTTTCTGCACTGGGTCACTAGTGTGTGAGTGTGTGTGTGAATGTGTGTGTAGTTTGATTCCAAGGGTCAGTGTAGAGGTGGATGGCAAATTCTCCTGTTTGCCACTAGTCTCTGTTTCATCTTCGGAGCCGTTTAAAAAAAAAAAAAAAAAAAAAAAAATCCCCATGTCTAGCTTCTGTTACATCTTCCTAAGGTCAGGTCATGCACTCACTACTCTTCACAATTGTCAAAATCGACCTTGGCCCTCTTTTCACCCTTTGGTCTGTACACAATACCAACTGGTGCTATATTTAGGATTCAGGATTCAGCTGTTTGTCTGTGTTGCCTCACACAATTAGGTCAACCTCTGTTCACCCTCTGCTACATTACTACGTTACATGTTATCTGATTTATGTGCATTTTAATGCATTCAAGTAAATGGCCCCTAACCATGCAATAAAATAAAGTCTTACTTAAAGGGAAGCCTATAGACAACCACAAATGTCTCTCTAAAAGTGAATCCTGTTTGGCTCGGATAGCTTTTTTTTTTTTTTTTTTTTTTTTTTTCCACAATTGGCATTCCCTCTCCAACATTTTTTTTTCCCTGTTGCAGTATATGAGCATGTTGCATAGTTGTTGTCTCAATGCATGCTCTCTGAACAATGTTACTCCCCTACCTATAAACAAGACTTTCTGCCTGCGATTGGGCCCAACACATCTGCCCTTCGCGCTCACCAATTCACCATCAAATAAGTGATCCTCACATGGCCAAGATCTTGCTTGCAAGCTCAGGTTGGAGGTAGTCTGTTCACAGCTTCATGTGAAGTGCCAAAACCTTTTTTTTTTTTAATGCATCTTTTCCCTCCAGTGCTTAAAAAAGGGCATCCCTCGTGTGCCACAATTGAAACCACCTTCTCTCGTCCTTATTGCTAATGTATTAGCATTACATTCTTCCATACCATCATATGGAGATGGATGATAAAGCACCAAGGGCTGTGCCTGCAAACTCAGGCCATCTTGCCACTGTCACCACTCCTGTGTCCTGGGAGAGAAACCAGAGTCCCGCAGAGAGTGTCGCTCTGTGCAGCCTCTGGACCAGTCGAGCAATGCACAGCAATAGAGGGGTCACTAGACTAGGAAAGGCTAGGTGTGGTGTGTCTTGTTGAGTCACTGTTAATGTTCAAGTCTAGTTTGAGTTGCTTTGTGCACTGATGTTTGCACACAAGTGGAAACCAAGCTCTGCATTGCACTTACCAAACTATTTGATACATATTGTAATTTGTACATAGCGTTTTAATTTAGGATAACGGCATTTAGATAATGCAATAAGACTTCTGTTCTCTCTGTGGATGAATATGTTTTGTGTTTGTCTCTTTAAAAAGCCAAGGCATCTCATGTTGTTGTAACAGAACCCCACATGGCATGTCTGTTGATTCACACTTTCGGCTGGTAATGTGGACATCTAATGAAACATCAAACGGTACCACTGACTTTGCCTCATCCCACCACACATTTCATGTTGTCATTTGTTGTGCATGCTGTTTTTTTTTTTTTAATGTTTTGTTTTTAGCTAATTCAGATGGATTGTTCAGTTTGTTAAATGAATGGCCAAATCCAATGTATTCACCTTTTCAAAACATCTCAGTCTTGTAAACACTAGACAGGACGTGCTCTTCCACTTAGCCCTTGTACTCTAAACTCGATGTGTAAAATGACTATGGAAACCGTCACTACAGATGAGAACTTAAATGATATTTGCCTTGCAATTCAGTCAGCGTGTCACTGGTGAGACATCCAGTTTATTACGGATTGTTTTCATCATCACTATATAAAGTACTTTCCTGTTTAGATTTCAGGTTTATTTTCAACACATAAGTAAGTGTGTTTCCGTAAATGTTTAATTTTTAGAAAGATGTGAATGAAAGACTTTTATTATTTATGATTTATATGTATTATGTTCTGTAACCTTGTTTGCTAATTGTTTTCTGTGTGATGTACTAGATTTTGTTAGTCACTTAACAGCCACAGCACAAATCACGCAGGCGTAATTATGTGCTGCCGCTATGATTCATCTAGCGTCATTGTTGTGTACACAAACTACTACTTTTAACCAATTCTGGAGAGGCGCTGATGAAAATCTGCAAACGTGAATCTGCAAAAAGAAGGGATGATTAAAGTTGAGTTTGCGTTTTTATTATGGCCTAACCAATGTCATGTTTTTGCCACCACTTTCACCAAAGTGCTTGTTCAAAGAAAGCAGATGGATGACTAACACCTGGTCTGCAATGGACTGCCACTCTAATGTTTGTGTCTGAAAGAAAAAAAAATCCCTTTGAAACTGATGTCAATGTTAGCCAAATGACCACTCTGCTTCTTTTACATTTCCCATTGTGTGTCTGGAGTAAGGTGATGATCTTGAATTTTATATCGTGTGGATTAATACTGGAAGTACAAGATAACCTTAGGTGTAGAAACAGTAGCTTTTCACATTTTATCATGTTTTGATTGAAGACATTTTACATACATTTTAGTCAGTTTGTGTGGTGCAGTTGTACCCAGTTTAAAATAAATGCCTGCCTTAAAAGGTACCGTCTGCTTTCATGTGGTCCTCTTTATACCCATCCAAGCAATGCAAAAGTTAAACAAAATAAATGGACGCAAATGTACTCCAAAATATTTGTATTTGTATTTTAAAGACAAGTCTGCATAGAAAAACATCAATTGAAAACTAATCCCCATTAAGAATTTATGCTCAACAGGATTTCCCTTTTCACAAACTTTTCCCTGGAAGAGGCACTACGTGATACCTGTAATTCTTTGAGATTAAAACAAACAAATGTAAATATACATACATCCTGTGTTGGCGACTGCAGTGTGTGCTGAGTTAAGACAGTTTAAATGCTTGGATTTAATTAATTAGGATGACATGCTACCATTTTAAATAGACCATTTTTAAACTTGTAGTGTGAGAAAAGAGGCTTTTCAGACAACCCTCAAACTGTGTATAATCAAAGAACACGCGATTCTCTCCAAATTTTTACATCTTAAAAAACGAAAAACTAGACATTAACCTGACATGGACCTTGGACTTGTTTGGTTGATTCTTATCCTCAGACCACAGTGTAAATAGGAAAAAGCACCAGTTTAAACATAAGAAAGGGCTGATATGCATAAATGTGAAAATTAAATTGTCAAAATTTCCAATTTCCATTTTGGCTGAAATTTCTCTTAATAGCAAATACACCCTATGTGATTTTTTTTCCCATCACATAAGTTTCTCTTGTGTAGGTCAGGTAACTCTGTATATATATAGTGTGTGTCGCTGATCTTGTCATGTATGCATATCAACCCAGAACTATTATAGTCCATTATATTCTTGGATTCCAAGCATGCCCAAAGAGAAGAAATCATTTCAATTTTGCGCAGTAAGCTTTCTGCAAGCATTCAGGTGAAATGGAGCTTGTGTCATTGAGCAGTCTTACACCTAACAGACGAAGCAAAAAGCGTCAGGAATTCGTTGAAACAATTGGATGAAAGGGAAGATGGTAACAGTAATGTAACGCTTATCCGTGGGGTCATGCCAAAATGGGCATGAAGAGGGTGGTTGAATCTTTTCGCCCTCACTCGTGCCTCTGCTTGCAATGAGGACGAATTCACTTGACGGAAGAACGGATGTAGACCAGAGAGGAAAGCAGCAGGAGCTCCGGCGGCTTGTTTAACAGGATCAGATTGTCACTCCTCATACCGTCATAGTGCATCCAGCAGCCGTCTATCTGGAAGGCTGCAGAGTAGTGATGCTCCTCCTTGTTGAAGAGTGTGGCGCCCTCCAGTGAGTACCTATGGAAAGAAGGCTTATTAATACCAGTTGTGTTATACTGTATAGGTTACTCAAAAGACAGAATAGGAGGTTGGGGAATAGATAAATATTTTTTAAAATATATATAAAGTAAAGATGTGTTAAAAACAATATTAAAAATGTTTAATGGCATGCATTCACGTAAAAATGACAATAGGCAATCACAGCTTGTGGCTTGCACCACAGTGTGGTTGAGTCATGGTACTGTATACCGAGCTGATGGAAACACACTCAGGACGCTCCACACCTGTGCTGGCAGAGAGCCAGATGGTAAGGAACATAGGACAGATCCTCTGATTTCCACTGCTGCATGTTGAGTATGACAAAGGGTGGGGGCCCGTGGCAGAAAACCCTCTGAGAGAACTCCCTCAGCCCATCACACCTGTTTATACAGAAAAAGGAGTCATAATGCATCTGTCGAGGAAGTTTAATAAGACTGAACTGAATCAGAAGAACACCCTCACTGGGTCTCACCCCAGCTGTGAGCAGAGTACAAGCTTGGGGCAGAAGAACTTGTCCACGGCCGACTGAATGGGGTCTCTGTCAGGCAGCTCGTGAGGGGGGCTGGAGGGAAAGTAGAGAAATAACAAGAAATCATGTAAACCATCCAACAACACTCCATTAACTGGGACTGACCTACTCTGAGAAAGGAAAATACTGCTCATAACGACGGTGAAGTCTCTACGCTGTGCACGAAACATGTGGATGAAGGCACATGGATGTTTGGTGCAGGTAATTTGAAGTTCCAAAGGGTGATAATTAAATTCATTTTTAGCTCTGTGCATCAGCTTATCTAAATTATAGCAATATCTAAAGAGGTTCAACAGCCTCATTAAGTCCTGCTGTGTCTTTACAGGATGAAACAAGTTGAGGTTGCATCAAGCTCGGGACACTTCCTACCTGATGTTGATTGTGGTCTTGATGAACTCCTGGAAGCGGGCCGGGCAGGCCCAGTTGGTGCACAGGCTCTCCTGCATGGTGGACATGAGGTTCTCCAGGTTCTCCGTGAAGTTTTCGTGCTCGTTGCCGAACAGGTCGATCTCCAGGGCGGCCTGGTGGATCTCAGAGCGGTACTGCCTCTTGGACATCCTGTCCCAGATCCACAGCATCTTCACCGTGCTGTAGTCGCAGGAGTCCATCAGGTAGAGGAAGTGCTCCACGAAGCGTTTGCCCAGGAAGACGGCCAGCTCCCGGGGGAAGCCCTGGTTGTCCCGCAGAATCACGTAGAGGATCATGAGGAAGCCGTCGATGGTGCAGGTGTTCTTCAGCTGGATCTTGACGTAGAGGGGGGTGCAGGATATGGCCTTGCGTCCCGCCTTGATGGTGAAGACGCCACCCCACGGGAGCACGGGCCTCCAGAAGCTGCGGTCCTCCTCCTCATTGTTGTTGATGGAAGCACGGATCTCCTCAAACAGAGTCTTAGACCTGCAGAGAGACGGTCAGCAGAAGAGAAGGGGGTCTGTCTTTCTGGTGGTTTTAGCAGAACAGTCGCCACTAACAGAGAGCCAGCGCAACCAGATGCAACTTAGCCCGCAGTGACGCCCGATTATCCTCCAGGAAATAGACCCCGCCGAGCAAGCCCGTCGTTTTAGCAAACCAGCGACTGCTCCCCCAAACTCACCTTTCAAAGTGGAGATTGTTCTCGGTGTGTGAAATTAGCGTTTGGAGCTCCTCGGTGTCGCTCAAAACACAGAATCTGCTCTCCATAGCTCCCCGCGTCTCTTCATGTCTCACCCCGGACTTAAAGCCACATATCCGTGCGGAGTCTCTTCCAGCACTTTCTGGTGTATTATCGGAGCAAGGGCACTTTCACGAGCACCAAAACACTCTCAAAACGTCGCTGTGGATTGTTTATTTTGACGGATAATCTGTGTGGGTGGGTAATGTGTGAGTAAATACGGTGCTGCCCTCTGCCGGCTGACGGCGCACTTACGCGCCCTCAAGCCCCGCCCACACTCTCTCCTCTGAGTGGGTGGTGTATCCGAGCTGGGGATTCTATTGGCTGTGAGCTCCAGCAGCGTGTCATAGCATGTTTGTGATTGGCTTTCAGATCTGACAGTTTCTCCATATCCCCGCCCTTCTCCGTCGCCACGCCCACTGCTAAGAAACGTGCTACGGTCGACAATGCTATTCCCGTAAACCACTACGCCAGTTTTCAGCGTAAGCTCTTGTTTTTAGAACGAAGCCTACGTCATTGATGTGGACTCGGCCCGCCTTTTGAATAAAGTGAAGTTTCTTTGGCTTCAGACTCACTCTCACCTCACCGTTCCTTGATAGTGAGCAGGAGACCTCAGCACGGTACGGCACAGCCCAGCACGGACTCTCGGGACGTAAAAATGCCAGCTCAAACCATAAGCGGGAAGGAGGTTTCAGCGTAAGTGTCAGATATTTATCCAGCTCACTTGTAAAATGCACTTATACCTCAACCTTGTGCAACCAGCATGACGAAACATGTGTCTGCATCGGCTAACTCAGCAGCTAACCAGCCGCCTGAGCCGCCTCAGAGCTGAAGTTAACATTACCTGAGTCGCAAGCTACTGCTGCACATGACCTCAGATGTGTGCAGAGTTTTTACATGCAGCTGCTGGAGACCGTAGCCAGCAGGAAACGAGTTCAGAGTGTGAGCTGGTTGTGCATGATGATGCCCACGTGAATGAAGAGTGCCAGCGGATCACCTGCTGAGAAATGCACAGTGCACCCAAAGTTGCATGATGGGACATCTGCTTCATTAACAGTTATGTAGATGTTATGTAGTTATGTCACAATTAAAGGATAGTGCTCTTTATGATTTGACGGAGATCCAAGAGGTTGCGTCCCTGAAAACGTGAATGAATGATTGTAAACCCTACAGCATTATGTAAGAAGCTGCGGTGGTGTGATGTGATCTTTGCCCCACTGGGCCACTGACCTCAAGAAGGGAATGATCAGAAATGTTTGTGCACAATTATGCTTTTTAAAAAAATATTTGAGTATGGACTGCAGGTAATTTTTTTTTCAGTGGGCCAAAGTCCAAATACTTGTCATCACCAAAAGTTTGGGTGAAGAGTAACAAATTGCAGCACATTCAGCTGCATGTGCCTGTCACAAGACATGACAGCCTGCACCCTGTTAACTGCCCCTCACAGTACTCATTAGTTAGATTATTTAATGCAACACAAGCAGGCCGTTCAGCTCTGAGCTGTATGAACAGATTTTTACTGAGAGCGTTGGCTCTGCCTTTCAGGAAATGTAGATTTCCACAACATCATTATCCAAAAGTCTGTGCCGTAAAGACAGGACAAAGAAGCACTGCAGCAGCGCTGTATGCCATATGAACATCCTGTGTTTATAAGAATATGGCCTTAGTTGATGACCAGGAATGATCCCAACACACTGTTTTATCAGCCGCAGCATGATGAGGATTGTTTTTATGATGTACTGGTTGGTTTTATGTGGTCTGGCAATGACATATATTGTTGATAGCCCTGGGAGAATGAATAAAAGCAAGTAGGTATAAGTTTTATATTGTTGGCACTATGTTGATGAAAACTTGCACTATGTCAAACAAGCCCAGTTGGCTTTTGCCAAACTCTCGAGAATGCACTTTGTCATAGTTTTCCTCTGGATTTAGTTTTAAAGTCCAGGTGTTACCATCTTGGGGAATGCAGTTAGATAGATAGATTGTCCAGGGTTGTCAATAACTACACGGACCTTCAGATGAAACTTTCACAATACAGCCCAAAACATTCATTTTGCAAGGTTGCTGGGGCAAAAATGAATGTTAGTTCAAATTGATGTCACTCCGTTGTGTCACACTTTCATCATCAGTAGTAATCACATGATGCACTCCAAACTTGATGATTGCTAATGAAGAGCATGTGATGCGCAAAGGCACTGTTTTAAGCACGATGGTCAGTTTATCTTTAGAGCTCTCTGAGTAAGTCTGTTCTCTTTGTCTTCTATTGTGCACCACATCAGTAAAGCTGATTAGTGTTTGAGAGGGAGTTAAAGTCCAGTAGATGCCTCTTCCTAATCTCTGTGTTCGGGGAACAATTGAGCCGTAACTGCCATAACCAAACCATGAAACAAATAAAGATAAAAACAAAGATAAGAATCTCGCTCTCCCGAGTGGACTCTGAGGACCTGGCTTTGCATGTGCAGTTGAGACTGCTGTGGATTGGAAATGTATTACCAACTTCACAATGAGGTGGCCAGATGACACATCTGTGCACAAAATCTGTAACTGTAAGCGAATGAGCTGGACTAGAGCCTTGTGCACCACCTGGTCCCGGCTCTCTCCTCTTTATAACGGTACATCTGTCACTGCATACATTTTAAAAACCCATTTGTGTTTTGTCATTCTGCCTTGTCTTCTCAGGCAGGTGAGGGAGCGTCTGAAGAAGGATGTGGAGCAGATGAAGCTCCAGGACCCCAATTTCAGACCCGGTCTTGTGGTTTTACAGGTAAGTGTACGATGGGAACTGCACGTTGGGTTAAAGCCATATTCTTTGATGCTCTGTCAGCTAAATTCTGCCATGTGCTTTCTCATGGCCTTCCCCTGGAGACGGTCGGCAGGTAAGGATACGTGGTGTGTGCTGTTGTGTGCTCCTGCATGAATACAGTGTGTAAATCTGTTCTTTGAGATGGGGATGTTTAAGTAAGTGCTCTGTTGCCAACTCACATGTATCTGTATGGTCTGTTCTCGTATACGTGCAAGCAAAGTGATTCTGTGTGTGTTTGCAGGTTGGAGACCGCGAAGATTCGAACCTGTACATCAGCATGAAGTTGAAGGCAGCGGCAGAGGTTAAAAAAAAGAAGATAATATGAAATATCTTTCGATCCAGTTTGTACGTAACTCTTGTACTGCACACAGTTTGTAACCAGTACTAAATTCCTGCCTAATGTCTCTTTGTGACAGATTGGAATAAATGCCACACATTTGAGACTTCCCAAGACTGCTACTGAGGAGGAGGTGAGAATGGATCTGAAGCATTTTTGTTGTCCTTGTTTCACTTTTGATTTTGCTGTTGAGTCTAGGTGATTTTTAGTGCCGTAAAATGGGCGTAAAGTTTGGGGATTTGGGTGCAATCAGTGCAATAACAGAACACAGACAGTAAGGTTAACATGATAAAAGCCAAACTGAAAGTACCCAAGAGTGTAAAGGCTCTTCGTCTGTCCTCAGGTTCTTCACAGTATCACAGAGGTGAATGAGAACTCATCTGTCCACGGCCTCATCGTGCAGCTGCCCTTGGACTCGGTCCACAAGATGGACACAGAGAAAATCACCAATGCTGTGGCCCCAGAGAAGGATGTGGATGGGTAAG
>JAOXYL010000113.1:14882562-14901413 GCA_028564955.1 Terapon puta | reverse complement strand
CTTGGACTCGGTCCACAAGATGGACACAGAGAAAATCACCAATGCTGTGGCCCCAGAGAAGGATGTGGATGGGTAAGTGCAGCAATAACAAAATGAAATAATAATTTTTTAAGTTTGCTCACTCTTCTTTTTGAATAGAGTAATGTCTTTGCCGCCTTTGGGTCTATTGTTAAGAAACAGATTTCACTTGGGTTTTGATTGTCCAATGTGTTTGGGATCCTGTTACAGACTGACCAGCATCAATGCAGGAAAACTGTCTCGTGGGGACCTTGGCGACTGTTTCATTCCCTGCACGCCAAATGGCTGCATGGAGTTGATCAGACAGACGGGTAAACCCAATAACTAGCACCCTGAAATATCTGTTGAAAAAAAAAGAGAGAGAGAGAGAGAGAAAGAAACACCGTGTGGTAAAACTGTAGTACAAAAAACTGAATGAGTCCATCATTCGTGGATGCGTGGACTGCTTCTCTGCAGGTGTGTCCGTAGCGGGGAAGAGGGCGGTTGTGATTGGTCGCAGTAAGATTGTGGGCGCACCGATGCATGACCTGCTGCTGTGGAACCACGCCACCGTCACCACCTGCCACTCCAAGACGGCTGATCTTGCTGGGGAGGTACAACCAAGACACCTCCACCCATCCCGACCAATACAGTGTCACGATCGCATTTTCATCAGCCATCATGTGCCCCGATACCAGTGCAAGCAAATCCCATACTAGGACTTAAATGTCAACTTCTCATTTGTCAACTTATTGTTTTTATCTAACCTGCTGATTGTTGCGTGAATGTTCATAAACAATGAGTTTACTTCCAGGGAGTTACACGCCTCTACTGCCATCTTGTGGCCCGAATAATAAGGGCACCAAGTTTAGCATAAGTTTTGCACATGCTATGGTCTTATTCTGTAATTTTGTTGTCCCTGTCCAGGTTGGCACAGCAGATATCCTGGTTGTGGGCATCGGTAAAGCAGAGATGGTGAAAGGAGAGTGGATCAAAAAGGGAGCAGTGGTCATCGACTGTGGCATCAATCACATCCCAGGTTGGGCTCTGCTTTTCAGTCTGCTTTTACTTTTAACTCAGAGGTAATTTTACGGCATTTACCTCATAGTCCATCTCTGTTTCTGCCAGATGAGACTAAACCGAGTGGGAAGCGGGTGGTGGGCGACGTTGAGTACGCTTCAGCCAAGGAGCAGGCCGGCTTCATCACCCCCGTGCCCGGTGGCGTGGGACCCATGACTGTGGCCATGCTGATGGCGGTAAGTTCTACCTGTGAAGTAAAAACATTGATATATTTTCGCACGTGCTTAAATCTGCTCTCTCAGCTGTTTCATCATAGTTTTCAAATTTTTTGTGTTATGTTTATGTAGAACACAGTGCTGAGTGCGAAGCGTTTCCTGGAGAGCCATCAACCAGGGAAGTGGAACATTTCTTACACCAAACTCAACCTTCAGAAGCCCGTGCCAAGGTGTGTCTCCTTGCCCGCCCTGTCTTGTAGTCATGCACCTGTTAAATTTGATAATCCACTCATAAGTCGAGCTGATTTAATTCACTCTCTCATTTTAGAGCTCTTTGAAGGTATCTAAAGAGTGATTTTTTTTGGTGTTTTTTAAATATTTTTTTTTTTTAATCCCAACCTAGTGACATCGTGATTTCTCGCTCCTGTGTGCCTAAGCCCATTGACCTTCTGGCAAGAGAGGTTGGCCTGCTCTCTGATGAGGTGGAGCTCTATGGAAAGACTAAGGCCAAGGTCCAGCTGAATATCATGAAACGTCTGCAGGCCCAGCCAGACGGCAAATATGTCGTAGTTACTGGGTATGCTGTCTATCTTTTATTTGCTGTGCTGTTTCTATAGGCCACAGCCTCAGCTTAAGATTTCTGTATGTGGAGAAATGCATGATTTTCTTCATAATCTTAGTCATCACCTTTTACTATGAATTCCTCGTTCCGTATTTTGTTGAAGTAAGACCAAATGTATTGTCATTTGGTGCTTCGTACCTGCTGACAAAGATTTTTTCTGCAGAATTACACCCACTCCTCTGGGTGAAGGAAAGAGCACCACCACCATCGGCCTGGTTCAGGCCCTGGGAGCCCACATGAAGGTCAACGTGTTCGCTTGTGTCCGACAGCCTTCACAGGGACCCACGTTTGGCATCAAAGGTTAGCTCTGGAATAACTGAGCCTCAGTGAGAGGGTTGCACAGGTTATGTGCTGTTAGGGCTGGGCAATAAATTGGTTTGATCGATTCATTCAAATTTGTACTTGAATGAAAATCGATTTTCGCATCAACGTCAGCCACCAACGCCTGCCCGCTGGGCTCCTGAGCGGAGTGTGTGCAAGCAGTGCAGATTTTTTTTGTGGCTTGTAACTTAGAATGTAACTTAAACCCCAGAAGGAAAAGTTTAAACAAAATTAAATGGAAACTTCCTTTGAACAAATTCTGCAAATTGATTTTAGGTAGAGGGTGAAAAAAAATATTCAAATCGTGAATCTGGATTTTTTTTTTTGTGATATAATCAGGATTTTTTTGAGGCTATATCGCCCCTTTGTTCTGTTATAAAGTACATTTTTAAGTCCTGCCCCGGTGTATTTATGTGAAGTTTTGTCTTCTGTCTGCAGGTGGTGCTGCAGGTGGTGGATATTCTCAAGTCATTCCAATGGAGGAGGTACCATACTGCTGTTTCAAATCAGAAACTGTGCTGCTTGTTCTAAAAATTACATTGACTTAATGTCTGTTTCTTTTAGTTCAACCTCCACCTCACTGGTGACATCCACGCCATCACGGCTGCCAACAACTTGGTTGCTGCTGCCATCGATGCTCGCATGTTCCACGAGTCTACACAATCTGACAAGGTGGTTTTTTCAGCTTTGTCAGAGGTAAATAAGATAAATATATGTTTTTTGTAGGTTGTGACTGTTCTCTCCTTCTCTCTGTGCATCCATAGGCTCTGTATAACCGCTTGGTCCCACTCAGTGGAGGACAGAGGAACTTCTCCCCCATTCAGATCAACAGACTGAAAGTAAGCAACCGTGTCACACACTTGACTTAACTCATAATTTGCAATCCAGTATGAATCATTTTTAATTTTTCTGTATTTCTTTAGAAACTGGGAATTGAAAAAACTGATCCCTCCACACTGACTGAAGAAGAGATCACCCGCTTTGCCCGTCTGGACATTGATCCAAGCTCCGTCACCTGGCAGAGAGGTAGGAACACCTGAGGTTAAAGCTGCTGTTTGCATGTGACTCACTGGTTGTGTACGATCAGACTCTATCTACAACCAATCAAATGTTTGTGTTTGTTTCAATCCAGTGTTGGATACCAACGACCGATTCCTGAGGAAGATCACCATCGGCCAGTCGCCAACTGAAAAGGGATACACGAGAGAGGTGAAGAGATGAGACCCACAAAGCTGTTGTCCAGTTCATCCAATTGTTGATGGTACGGTGGAAATTAATTTT
This sequence comes from Terapon puta, assembly GCA_028564955.1. Taxonomy (NCBI): domain Eukaryota; kingdom Metazoa; phylum Chordata; class Actinopteri; order Centrarchiformes; family Terapontidae; genus Terapon; species Terapon puta. The sequence goes on along the minus strand of JAOXYL010000113.1, from coordinate 14,897,957 downwards.
ATCTCTCTCTCTCTGTCCTCCAGGCACAATTTGACATCACAGTGGCCAGTGAAATCATGGCGGTGCTTGCCCTCACCAGTAGCCTGGAGGACATGCGCCAGCGTTTGGCCAGGATGGTCGTGGCCACCAGCCGCAGCGGACAGCCTGTCACCACTGAGGACCTGGTCAGTGCTCCGGAGTCTCCTTCGTGATGGGACCACCCTTAGAAATACTGTGAAAACAAGGCTCACATTAAAATGTAATGTTTTTGTCTTTAGGGAGTAAGTGGTGCTCTAGCTGTGCTAATGAAAGATGCCATCAAGCCAAACCTGATGCAGACCTTGGAGGTGGGTGAAACACATATGTTAACATATAAAGTTCTACCAAAAACAAACAAAAAAGTACAGTGTGAAAATTTGTATCCAACCAGGTTAGAAACATGGATGTTTACAGGTTCAGACTCACAGAAAAACCTCAATCTTTGTAAATTTAACCCAGTTATTGTTCTGTTTGTCTGTTGTTGTTTCACGTTATTTTTTTATGGTTCAAGCTGCTGGTGTGAGGGTGGCATTGTCTTGAGTTCTTGGTTTTATCTCAAATGTGAATTGTGTGAATCTGCAGGGAACCCCTGTGTTTGTCCATGCTGGCCCATTTGCCAACATCGCCCACGGCAACTCCTCCATTCTGGCTGATAAAATAGCTTTGAAGCTTGTCGGACCTCAGGGCTTTGTAGGTGAGTGCAGCTGAGAAAAAAGCCCCCATGGTACCGGGTCTTCAACAATGTTTTCTTTTTAATGGCTGATCGGGTGTTACAGTAGATGATTTACTGTTTGAGTCGTACAAGTGATGGTGAAGCAGAAATTATACTGAGGTGCTGTATGACTCAATATTCTTACAGCTGTGATTGTGTTACTATCCTCCCTTGTCTCACATCACCTGTCAATGACGCCCAACAGTGACGGAGGCGGGCTTTGGTGCTGACATCGGCATGGAGAAGTTCTTCAACATCAAATGCCGCTACTCTGGCCTGAGACCTCACGTGGTGGTTCTGGTGGCCACAGTCCGAGCGCTCAAGATGCACGGAGGAGGACCAACGGTGAGTTTACCTCCGTGCGCTGATAACTAATAACATTTCTCTGAATACTGAACAGCACCAACACAATCACAATAATGTTCCCTCTGGAAAAAAACGAAACTTTGCGGAGTGACGGCACACTGCTGGGAGTGTAATTGCATTTCCTGCCGAGTGACATCACAGAGCTGTAACAGTCTCATATTGTCACGTCCTTGTTCACACAGTAGTTTGCCTCCTTGTGATCCTGACACAAACAGCTGAGGGGAAAACAAACGAAATGGCCCCTGTGGTGTAAGATTTCTGTTCATTGTTGGATACTATGTTTTCTTGTAGGTTACTGCTGGGATGCCGCTGCCTAAGGAGTACATCGAGGAGGTAACGCATCACAGGAACCTGTCACAATGTGGACTTTTTTTTTTTAAACTAACAGTTTTCTGTTGGCGAGCTGCAGATTACCATTGTGTGCCATGTAGGCGAGTACCTAAAACAAGTCTGCTCACTTTGTCGATCGCATGTCAAGTGTGAATTAAATAGGGAGCAGCACAATTTAAAAGCTTTGTGAAAGACACAGTAGACACGTTGCATGCATCTCCATTAAACTTTTGTGTGTGTGTGTGTGGAGACCAGCTGCCATAACAACCTTCTCCTAAATATCTATTATTTGTACCTGTGTGTAGAACCTTGAGCTGCTGGAGAAAGGCTGCAGCAACATGAGGAAGCAGATTGAGAATGCACAGCACTTTGGCGTGCCAGTGGTGGTGGCTGTCAATGCTTTCAGGTCAGTGATGGATGACGAACAGCAGAAACGCACTAATATTCTGCAAAATCCCCCACTTCATTCACTTAAAGCTGCACTAATCAGTATTGTGATATTACGATAACATGTCTGTTAACGCCTCTTTGTTGCTCTGGCCCGTCCTGCAGGACAGACACAGAGGCTGAGCTGGACTTGGTCTGCAACATGGCCAAAGCTGCTGGAGCATTCGATGCCGTGCGCTGCTCCCACTGGGCAGAAGGCGGAGCTGGTGCAGTGGCCCTGGGTCAGGCTGTCCAGAGGGCCTCTGAGGCCCCCAGCAACTTCAAGTTCCTCTATGATTTGGAGGTATGGCCTGTCACATTTTCTCTTTCTTTTTGCGAATTCCTCAGACCTTTCAAAGATGGGTGAGATTAAGTGTACGAATGAATGTGCCATAAATGGTGTATCTGGATGTTTGTTTTCTCTGTGAGGGAGTAAGCCCCACTGAAGATAAAAATAACGTCCTCATCCACTAAGAGAAGCTCTCTTGCACATGCATCCCATCTCTCAGTGAAAATGATGACACATCAAATTTAAGACAACACTGATGGCAGTGTGTACATTTCTAATTCCTGTTTAGATCCCGATTACTGACAAGATCCGAATAATCGCGCAGAAGATCTACGGAGCGGACGACATTGAGCTTCTCCCAGAGGCTCAACGCAAGGTGGAGCTCTACACCAAACAGGTCAGCATCTCTGCTTCTCGGTTTGTCTCGTTCGTCTTTCCAGTCAGGCCTGTTTACTGCCTGCTCCTGTCAGCATGTCCTCATAATTGCATGTAGAATACTCTCATAAATAGATATAATACACAGCTTTTGTCCCCTTCTCTCCCCTCAGGGTTTCTCCAACCTGCCAATCTGCATGGCGAAGACTCATCTGTCGCTCTCTCACGAGGCAGACAAGAAGGGCGTGCCCACGGGGTTCGTCCTGCCAATCAGAGACATCCGAGCCAGTGTGGGCTCCGGCTTCCTGTTCCCACTGGTTGGCACGGTGAGTTCTCATTCACGTTGAACAAAACGAGACCTTTCATTTCCACATTATTAAAACCGAGTCCGTCTGGGAGGCGTCAGGGTGTGACCGTTCCTCATTCTGCACTCGCACACTATTAAAATACATCGCAACGTACACAACTTGATTTTCTACATTCACCTGTCAGTTTCATAGTCATATCCTACTAATAAAAACAATGTACAACTTGTAGTCCTCAACTGTCTCAACGATGTAATTCAAATAATGATCGCACATCTTCAGTTTTGTAGCAGGTGCATACACACACACACACACACACACAGCTGTGGTCAGTCTCTACAAACAGTGTTCTTACTGTAAAGTATTCGATTACCGACAGTAAATAGTTGAATCTATTCATGTTTTGTGTAATGTTTCACCAGCTGCGCTTGCTAAAGGTCCACCTTTACTGCGAGTCAGTCATGCAACAAACAGTTATTTTCATTATTTGTAGTTTAACTTAAAAATCCAGAAAGTATGTGATATATTAAAAATGGCAAAAAAAAGTTACTGTTTCCCTAAATCCAGCAAATGTCTATTTTCGTCTGATCAACAGTTCAATTTAAGTTGAACAGATTCATTTATTATTAATGAATTTATTTATTTTACTTTACTAAAATGATTAATCGTTGTTAAAAGTTTCTGCTGTAATTGTCTGTTGATCGACAGACCAGTAAAGTAATGAATCATGTCAGCTTTAGTCCTAAAAGCAGTGTCCGAGAGATGAAGTATCATCACTTTAAATAATCTCATGAAATTCGTTGTGTATCTGTGCAGATGTTGTTTGTCCAGCTTGCTTCAAAGACTGCTTTTATGCATGTGTCAGTGCATGAATGACCAGGGTTTACTTTTTTTTTTAATACAACATCCATCATAAAAACTGTTTTCTCTCTCTGTTCCTCACAGATGCCCACAATCCCTGGTCTGCCCACCAGGCCCTGTTTCTACGACATTGACCTGGACCCTGAGACCGAACAGGTCAACGGGCTCTTCTGAGGCAGAGTTCCCCCCTGCATAATGGAAGTCAAGGTAGTTAAGACATTCAGATATCAATTAGTTGGCAGGCGTGGATGATAACTATTAAGATCTTTTTGTTTCTCCCCCAACTGTTTAGATATAGATGAACGTGCCCCCCCACCCCCAACTGAGCCTTAATGAAATGTGATGGACTAATAGCCGCGCCTTGATCTCGTCTGCTGGTGCTGTTTGCTGTTTCTCACTCAGATACTGACATCTGTAAATAATTTGCTGTGCCCAAATGGCTGCTGATGGGTAAATCTACAAACTTAATTAATCATTTAACGGTCTGAGATTGCCAGTCTGAGAGAGACTTCAAGTGTCTTACTGGAAATTCTGTCATCTACATCGCTCATTGCACACAAACAAGCCCCGTTTGTATTTTCCAATGACATTAACAAGCCAACACTCTGAGGTGGAGTCTTGCCTTAATTACTGTATGTGTATATTTTGTGTACTCCTCCAGGCCACTGTCTTTAACAATACACTGAAATGTGTTTAAATGCATTAAAAAAGACTGAAAATATAAATAACTGCCTTACTAAATGTTTTATAACATGTTATATTTGATATAGCCTGTCAAATTTCCTGTTTTGCCCTTCCTGTATTCTGACACTACCAAGCAATCCCCACTGCTGTGAAAAACTGAGTGGAACTGTTTCCACTTTTCTGTCAAAAAAGATCAAATAAAGTGCCAATAAAGTGAGATGTATGTTTTCACTGTAATTAATTAACCTGTTCTTAGAAATTTGAATAATTCGCCTGTCTCATTATTCCACCACTTAATAATGTAATTAACATTAGCTGAATTTTCCATCAGACCATCAGGAGGATGATCTCTGTCCAGAGCAATTTGATTACTTTTGGTACAAGCTTTTGTGCACATCGTCTAGAGTATGCCACCATCTGAATCTATCATTGCAGAGTGCATATTTAGTGCTTCTTGTACATCTGACAGCAAAAATGTTTTTTACTGGCAAAAAAGCAGACACATTCAAAGGGGAACAAAATGAGGGGATTTTTTCATGCATGCTTATTGTCTTCTGCTGAAATTTATTGATTAAAAACAGCCTAAACGTAAAACTTTAAGATTTCATAACAAGATTAGTGTATGCCATGTGTTCATGTGTGTTATTGCAAATGCCTGCAGGCTACAATGCATAATAACTTATTTTTTGAAAACACATTTTATTGAATTGTGGCATATTGCACATAGCATAAATATTTATCAATGGATGAATCAGTCAGCAGTGTTCAGAAAGGTCTAATCAGCATTTTGACCAGCAGAGAGTGAGTCACTGATGCACAGGCTGTCTGCTGTGAAACAATGACAGATGGTGTGTCAAGAGTGACGAAACCAAACAACTGCTTTTCTGTCAGCAGGAAAACAGAAGGGGACCAGGGAGTTTAAGTAACCTTAAATGAACCATCTCAACGACAGAGGCTGAATAATGCGATAATTTAAAAACATTCTCAGGAGAGAGCAGACTTGTTCTAAATGTCTCTTCATGGATAAAAACTGGACCCTGAGCTTTGAGGACGTGCAGCATGGCTGAAACCCGGGTGCAAAGCTGTGTGGAGGAAATAGAAGTTGTCGGCGTTTCTCCTGCAGAGTGTCAGAGGCGCTCACCCTCCACGGATCCTGGAGCTCACCGACCGGACCGGAGTCGGTTCACACGGAAGCTGAACGCCCTGAAGCAGGTCTTGTCAACATCACTCAACTGCTTCACACGCACCCTGGAGCCCGGAGAGGGAGGCAGCTTTGATGAAGGCGAATATCATGCTGTCACAATCCTCAACAGGCACGCCAGAGACTCTGTGGACCTGATCGACGTTGGTGGCTTTTTAGCTGCAGAAATGCCTCACCCCAGAAATGCAGAGCGCGAGTCGACTGCAGAGGAGAGGGAGGCATCTAACAGCAACATGTCTAAACTCCTCAGCCCGAACGCCTTTGTTCCTAAACCCCAGTCACAAGTAAAATCTCAGGGGCTGAAAGCATTTTGGAGGCAGAAACCAAAAAAGCCTCCACCTCCTTTTTTCCAAGAGCGTGTTGGAAAAACGGAGGAGTACATCGAAGAGGGGATAACAGTTCTGATTAATGAACATGCTGATGAGAGCATGACACCGAGGACCCACACCCAGAGGTGCTGATGGATGCAGTAAATGTGACTGCCGTGGCATTAGAGGTCAAGGGCGGTGATGAAAACGTCTAAAATGCCTTCACATGTAAGTGACGACGTGAAAGTGATGGCAATTTACACCATCAACAAAGCGTTAATGCCCTGTCATCGCGAACACACGGTGCTGTAAAGTGACTCATTCTCAATTTGCCACAATGCTGATGCAGAAAATGTCAAAGGCTCACTGAGAGACAAAATATCAGCAGGTCCTCTGACAGGTGAGCCAGTGTGAGGATGAATATGGAGGACATTTCTGAATAAACTAACTGTTGTGAAAATGTTATGTACCATGTTGACATTTATAAATATATATGCACCTGTATTTCCTGTTGTTTTTACTTTAGTAGAAATATAATTTTACATCTGGGTGTTCATTTGATTAAATGGAAATACAATGTCAAATGACAAACGGGTCACTTTCTCCCCCCCAAAAACTTAGATGTGAAGATTGATATCACTCTCATGGTTTCACAGCAAATGTGAAGCTACCATAACAACAATTATCATAGACTGTAAACAGGGGAAATAGCCTGGTTCTGTCAATGATAACAAACGCATCTTCAGGTTCTGAGATGGTCAAACCCTTTTGGATTTATCTGTCTTTTACACCTCTCTCTTTGATGGTTATCAGCCAACTATGCATGTTACCACCTGCACAACTTTTTAAAGTTCACCTACGTCTGCCTTAGATACATGTGTTAATTTGTGGTGATATTTTTTTGAACAAACAATGAACAAACAATTTTCTCCTTTAACATTTTTTAATTACAGATCTATTTATTTCTTTACAGTCATTCTTACAGAATGAATCCATTCAAGGATTTTTTTCATCGCTGATTATTTACCACCACGACCGCCACGACCACCACCACCACCCTGACCACCGCGGCCTCCACCTCCGCCTCCTCCACCTCCTCCGCCATGTTTTTCTCTCATTTCCTCTCCACGTCCTTTTCCACGACCTTTCTTCTTCCCCTATAAGCAACCGCAAGAACAATGATTGACACTTTTTTTAAAAGAAAAGCACAGCTGTATGGTTTTAATTTTGAACAGGAGTAAAACTCAAACCTTTCCTCCAGGTCCTCCCTCCTGTGAGGGGTGGAAAAAAGGAAAAAATAGAAAATTAACAGAGGAGGCCAACAATGTTACTGAATCAGGTACGACTGTATGAAGCACGCTGATTAGGACAATGAAAGGAGTCTCACTTCATCTGAGGATCCGGATCCTGATTTCTCCTCATCTGACTGCTGTGGCCTCTCCTCCTACGACAAAGAGACAACTTTGTGAGTTTTCATGCCATTAGTTATAGGTCTAATATGCTGCAAGAAGAAAAAAAAAAAGACTCACCTCTGCGACAGCTGTGATGGAAAGAGAATAAACAAAGTCAAAATGTGCAATTCAAAAGAGAAATATTATCAAAATGTGTGACATGAGGTTTCAAATGGATAGTTAATGAAAAACATCTGAATGTAATGGTGAATTAGGCCAACGCTACCAAAAGAAATGATGCTGATGATCATATTGCATCACAGAATGAAAACAACTCAAGAAATGGTCTTCTCTTCAAATAATCTTTGACAATAAACAAAATACTTCCACTATATGTTGCAGTGAAAGTATTTGAATATACGTGTAGTTAATCTTAAATTGCTAAATGAATCTCAAATTAAAAGCAATTAAAACATAAAATAAAAGAAGGAATTTGCCATATTATTCTCAAATGAGCAGTAAATACAAAGCATATGCCCACAACCCAAACCAAATATAGGGAGCATTGCAATGACACCAATAATCATAAAAATATACACAGTACAGTTGTAAGGGTTCTGTAGAGAATATAATTCCAAAATATTCTTTAAAAAAATGTAAGAGACTTACGATCACTCATTTTGTTTTGCCAAGTGGAGTATGGAGTCGTTTTCTGGAAAAAAAAAATGAAACACAATATCTTCAGATGTGAATAATTACTTTCTGAGCATCCATTACAAATAATCAACACTACATACCTGGTGCAGAAATGAAAGCGACTCGTGCTGTTTGTGTGTGCTCATCCATATTTATATGGAGCACCTCTCTGGTGAAGAATGTGGGTGTGTTAATGCTGCACGCAAGCTTGTGTTTTGAAATGACTGTTTGATAGTTGTCAGGGCAGGTGAGATTTGGGTGTGGCCAGAAAAACAAAGAACTATGTTTTTTATATGAGAGCAACTGAAAGTTCTACCTAAAATCATTGCATTCACCAAAGCCTGAGAACAGAGGCGTAACCAGAGTGGCGTCTTAATGAAAACTGCCCAGCCTTTTCACACAAGCTGCAAAACCTTTTCTTGGAGAAATTACCTTCATGGTCAACTATTTTCTCTTTGTTACGTGGTGTATGATGTGGTCTAAAAATGCACCATGCTGCTTGGACTGTATTTTACATCAAATGATTATCACATCGATTTGTTGAATGCAGTTGGAAAATGTTCACCGTGATATATTTTAACATTTTTGGTGTGAAGTTAATATACTTCACAACAAAAAAAACTTGTGCATCTTTAGAGGCTGATCATATGTTTTTGCAAGTAAAACCCTTAACTCAGTGTAATTAGTTAGAATCTAATTGAGTAGAAGTAGCAAAAAACGAGAGTACTCAAGTAAGGTATTGTACCTCAGAGAATCCTATTTAAATGATGAGTGAATATACTATATGTGTACTATAAAATAAGCTTGAAGCCAGGCCTCAGTAGAATATGGGCTGACTGTGTATGCATGTTTTTGTATTTAGCCACCGCCAGTTTCATCTACAACAATAGTAACACCACCCTTGTTCTGTGTCTGGTTACTCACAATAATTACACAGATCAAAACTGTGGGACACGGTGATCTAAAATGTCACATGAGGTGATCCAGGTAGCGACATACAAATGGTTGTCTTACGCCTGATGTTTACCGTAGACGCCCAAATCCTCGTTACCTGAAATAACCCGCCTTTTGTTTTCTGACATCACTGAAAATGTTGTTGTACTTTTCAAAGCTGATGGTCACAAAGAAACTTTGTGCACTAACTTGGTGAAGCTTGGCAAAGGGAGGCACATGTGTGGCTTTTGCATCTGAACATGCACAGACTTGCTTGTAATGCACATTTTGACTCTGCATATTTGTGTGCCAATTACCTCATTTATAAAACACTGTCAAATCATATTAATTTGCATGCAATACCCTGAAATGTTCAGCAGTGTGCAGGAAGCTGAAACAACTGTGCTGCATCAGTTTTCATAATGTAGATAATGGCGCATCTGAGACTTAAGATGGACATTTGTCAGTAAGTCAGGACATGAACAGGTGAAAGAGAAAACCAGACATGAGTAAATAAAGTCTAAATGAGTCTGTTTGTCATTATTACAATTCAAGCTCATCATCATTTCCACAGAAAAATACTCACATCTATTTGAATTATTATCTGTTTTATAGATGTAGATATTATATTTTACCATCAGAAATGTGTTCTGCCTCAGCTGTTCAGACAGCTTAAAGTGAACAGAGGCCTCTGCTGGAGAAGGCAGCTCACAAATTATTTAGAAGAAAGAAGAAGACTTTCAGATTATTTAACATTAAATGTTTCATTATATTATATCTATTTTGAATGTTTTTTTTCTATTTCATTATATAAATTATTTTCATTCATCACCAGTGGATTAGAATAAAAACAAAAAAAGTTTTTAATTTATATATTATTATATCTATTTTCATAAAATGTTAGTTTACTTTTTCTTATTTTGAAAATGACATTTTAACTTCATCCACAAAATGAGTTCAATTATTGACCTCAACAGGAAACAACAGATGACAAAATAAAAAAGCAAAAAAGTAAAAAAAGAAACCAAACAAACAGAATTTTTTTTTTATAATAATAATTCCGTAAGTTAGCTCCATGAACAAAGGGAGACATTAATATATAAAGGACTGAGGACCCTCCTCCATGTGTTAGAGGCTCCAGGATTTAAAGGATTGGGTGCCAACACCATCTTGTGGACTTGATGTGAGATTACAATTTGTCTCTGCAGCTAAATAATATGCACAACAACTACACAGAGTAGTCACTGGCATTGAGATGGTTAGCCGTAGATAGCCAAAGGCTGTTGAGCAGTGATATTACAAGGTGCAAAATAAAATGACTAAGGTGTACTTAAGAGGAATTTAAACGGCTTATGACCTGAGGGATGAAGCTGGTGGTACAGGCCTGGATACTGCGTCACCTTTGGCCGGATGGCAGAAAGCAGAACAATCTGTGGCTGCGGTGATTGGGGTCTTTTTTCATCCTGTAGGCCTTCTCCCTACAGCTGGAGGTTATTGTCCTGGCACCAAGATATCAGGAGTCTCACTTCCTCTCTGCAGGCCGTCACATCATCATCGATGATCAGGCCAATGATGGCAGATTTGATGATGGTGTTGGAGCTGTGGGTAAGCAAGCAGTCACGGGTGAATAGGGAGTACAGGAATAGGCTGAGCACACAGCCCTGTGGGGTGCCACCTCACCTCTCGGGCTGCTGTTCAGATCCACTGAGACCACACCATGTTCAGACCTCACAAGGCTTTTCTCACAAGACTGGGAGAATAAAACTGGACTTGGATGACACCATTTTATTTCCCATGAGATAACTGTTATTTTCACATACAGCCCCACCTCAGGAGTAGTTAAGGCGATATGAAGGTGACTCCAACCAGACAACACACTTCTCAAAAAACCCAGCTTTACTTCAGACCACATGTGCACCTTGCTCAGTGTCTTCCTAACCACCACATATTTTCAGAATAGCAAAGGTTACTACAGGCAGATAATAAAATTGGCCACTCTACATGGGGAGAAACAAGGCACTAATCTCTCCCACAGGAACTCCTCCACCGCCACTGGTTTAGACACATTGATGACACGTGGGTTCAAAACACAGGAAGTAAAGGCCTTCACAGACTACACCTGAGCAGTGGACTACAACATCAACACAAGCTTTTTTTCTGTGCTAGACCACAATCCTGCCTCTGTGTGCCCATTTAATTAAACAGAAATACACTTTGAAATATGCTAAATATAAGTACCAAACTGAAAAATTGATCACTTTTTTTGCCAAAAGTTTGATGTAAAGGGCAATATCACTCCAATGGTTGCACAGCAAATGTGAAGCTACGGTCAGTTGTGGATTAGTTTAGCTTAACATAAAGACTGTAAATAGGAGAAACAACCTGACTCTGTCCAAAGTTAACAAAATCGACCAAACAGCACCTCCTATTTGCCATAATATTCTCTTCTAGGACCACCCCAAGGAACCCTCAATATTTAACCCCTATTTGCAATGCTATAATGATATTATTTTCCGCCATAATAATGTGGCCTTCATACAACCTGTTGCAATGTGTAAAATTATTTTTTACACCCAAAACGTCACAACAGTAAGTTTCAGTATGGCATTTTGAGGGGCTGACTAATTTGTACCGTAACATATCATCCTGACTTTTAAAACTTTTTTTTCGCACCAGCTTTAATCTTTCCACACATATACCTATATAGTTTGTCTGCAAAACAAGATTGCCATGATGGTTGAAATATTCACATCTCCATCATTGTATTTCTCCTTGAAACAAAGGTATCAGCCCACTGTGTGTCTGTTTTAAATGTTTTAATCTGTTGTTATATTTATATTAATAAACACTGAACAAACTTTTTGTCGCTGTTGTTTATTAGATATCCATTTCATTCTTTACATTTCATTCTTTATTCTTTGCCATTATCACAGAGAGGCCATTCAAGGATCTCCTCATCATTTATTAGTCATCACTGCGACCACGCCTTCCATCATTGCCACCACCGCCGCCGCCGCCATGCTTCTCTCTCATTTCGTCTCCACGTCCTTGTCCTCCACCACATCCTTCTCCTTGTCCCTTTCCACAGTTTCCTCTCTCCTCTTTCTCCTATGAATGACCACAAGAGCAAAGATTGACACATTTCAGGACAAAGCAGGTAAAACAGCATGATGCACATTAGGAAGATGAAACGAGTCTTACCTTGCCTGGACATCCCCTGTCCTCAGGTTTACGTCCCATCTCCTCCTAAGAGAGGAAACAGATTCATGAGTTTTGTGGTTTGTAGTTTGTAGTTTTCATGCTGTTAGTTATAAATTTACAGTGTTGCAAGATAAGAAGATGACTCACGTTTCTGGCGTCTGTGATGAAAAGAGGAGAAACAAAGTCAAAACGTGCAAATTAAAAGAGAAACATAAATCCAAGTGTGTAAAATGAGGTTGCAAATGGATAGTTAATCAAAAACATCAGAATATGTTTAATGCAATCCCCGTTGAAGTAAGCCAGAAAAACATTCATGATCAAAACACAAAATGGCAAAGAAAAAATTTGCCATAATATCCTCAATGAAAAGTAAATACAAAATGAGTGTCTAAGTGAATTAAAGTACAGTGAGCATTGTAACAAAAACATATGCAATACTCAAACTGATCAATTGTCCTGAAATGAATTATTTCTTAGGGTTCTGTACAGAAGTCTTAAAAAATGGTACTTACTGTCACTCATTTTGCCTTGACAAAGTGGAGCACAAAGTGTTTTCCTGAAAAGAAAAAATCAAAGGAAGGATCTTAAAATTTGAATAATTACTTCTTGAGCATCCATTGCAAATAATCAACACCACATACCTGATGCAGAAATCGAAATGACTTGTGCCGTATGTGTGTGCTCGTCCATATTTATAAGGAACGCTTCTCTGATGGAGACTGTGGGTGTGTTAATGCTGCACGCAAGCTTGTGTTTTGAAATGTTGTTGTTTGATCCCTCGTAGAGCAGGTGAGATTTGGGTGTGGCTAGAAAAACAAAGGACTATGTTTTTGCCTCTGAGAGCGATTGACAGTTCCACCACATTAATAGAGGGCATTCATAAAGGATTGAGAAAAGAGGTGTAACCAGACAGGTGTCTGGAAAGAAACTGCCCAGCCTTATCATACAAGCTGCAAAACCTTTTCTCAGAAGAATGACCTTCATGTGCAACTATTTTCTGTTTTCTGTTTTCTGTTGTGGTGGTTTCTACATAAGATAAGGAATAGTTCTGGTATAGGCGACTAAAATCACCTGGTTTCACTGTGAAAAGATTACAACCATATATCAGTTTTACAAAGTCTGACAATGAAACAAATTTATAGCAAAAGTATTACTTTTACCTCAGTCAGTATAAAAGTGCCTGTACTTGTACTGAATGTTCTCATTGAAAGTACTACTTCACATTACTGTCTGTATGCACACTTGAATTTCTCAGAAGCGAGGTCACATTTTCTTGCATATCACAGAAAATTAAACACATTGAAAATTCAGTTTTACTGAAAAATGATCCCTGAAGTGTGTAATTATAGCAAAGATTTGCTTGCAATGAAAAAAAGAAAGTTTAATGCATCATATTTGAAAATCTAGACTGCCAGTTCTCACGAAGATGCGCATAGAGATACTCAAAACATAAACACAACAGAACATAACAGCACTTGCAAACACTGGGAGTGACCAATTCTAGGTATAAGACGTGTGTTACAAGATGTCTTTGTTATGGATGAATGTCTGTAATTAAACCTCAAGGCATTTGATCAAACAGGTTCTACAGTGTACAGTAAGTAAGTAAGCAGTTAAGTGAAATGAAATAAACTAAAATAAGCAATACAGCACAATGAAAATGAGATTTTTTTTAAAAAGTAGGACACAAGCATTTGTCATTTTATTTAAGGTCTTAAAGCTATCAGCAGTAAAATGTTCTTAAAGTTTCACAAGTAAAAGATCACATCAGGCATCTGAATAGTGCGTCATACTGCTGGATAATTATATACGGATGCATAAATATCGAAGCAAAGTTATTAGTTACTGTCTCAAAATTATGAGAAAGTGGACATAAGTTATTGTTTTGAGATACTAATTCATTATTTCAGGGAAAGTTTCTTATTATATTGACCTCATAATCTTATTTTTAATATCACACTGGCAGAAGTGGGCTTACATTGTGTTGCATTTGAATGTTTTTGTTAGCTGATGCAGGGTTGTAAAATTAATGTAGACTATACATCAAACTTTAGATGATGGTCATATGTTTTGTTGTTTTTGCATGTAGAACATTAATTCAATGTGACTAAAAATGTAGAAAAACTGAAAAATGTACAATTTAGTTTAGTAGAAGTAACATGAAATGAGAGTACTCAAGTAAATAACTGTGCTTAAATAAAAGTACCTGAGTGAATGCACATGTGTTGTATGTCGACTGTAAAATTAGTCCTGGCATAAAGCCATGCCTCGGAGGAATGTGGGCTGACAGCGAATGTGTAGACATGTTTTTGTTTGTACTGCTACAACAATAGTAACACCACCCTGATCGTCTGTCTGGATACTCACAATAATTATACTAATCACACCCATGGCACAAGTTTTTCACTGTCACAAGACATTGATACAAATCTTGATCTAAATGTCACATGATGTGATCCAGGTAGCGACAGACAAACAGTTGTTTCTAACCTGACGAGCACAGAGGCGTTTTGCCGTAGACGCCCAAATTATTGTTACCTGTAATGACCTGTCTTTTTGTTTTCTGAACTGAAGACGTGACCGGAAATGTTGACGCATTTTAACCCGACGCTCCTTCTCATGTCAAACCTGAGGGTCACAAAGAAGCGTTGGAAAAATGTGTTCTGTTTCGAGCTGTGAGAGGACATGTTATTATTAATCACAGTTTACACCAAACAGGTTCTCTGTTTAAGAGGACAGCTGTGGAGCATCACATTTGTGGGGTCGATTAAATGCTCAAAATGACCAGAAAAACAAACCTTTCATGTGAAACTCAACAGTCTATTCTTGTTCTTAGAAATGAAGGCTATTCCATGTGAGAAATTGCCAAGAAACTGAAGATTTCCTACAAGTAGTGTGTACTACTCCCTTCAGAGAACAGCACAAACATGCTCTAACCAGAGTAGAAAGAGGCCCCCACTGCACAACTGAGCAAGAAGATTCGTACATTAGAGTCTCAAGTTTGAGAAATAGACGCCTCACAGGTCCTCAACTGGCAGCTTCATTAAATAGTACCTGCAAAATGCCAGTGTGATTCTGGGATGCTGGCCTTCAGGGCAGAATGGCAAAGAAAAAGACATATCTGAGACTGGCCAATAAAAGAAAAGATTAATATGCGCAAATGAACACAGACATTGGACAGAGGAAGATTGGAAAAAAGTGTTATGGACGAATCGAAGTTTGAGGTGTTTGGATCTATCTATCTATCTATCTATCTATCTATCTATCTATCTATCTATCTATCTATCTATCTATCTATC
>JAOXYL010000113.1:14869846-14882462 GCA_028564955.1 Terapon puta | reverse complement strand
ATCTATCTATCTATCTATCTATCTATCTATCTATCTATCCATCCATCCATCCATCCATCCATCCATCCATCCATCCACACACACACACACACCATGGACAGAGGGGGAGGGATGAAGACTGTGAGGGCCTCAGGAGATTGGAGCCTCCTCTGGTGAAGGGTTGGGCGCCATCTTGCGGACATGAAGTTGCAGTTCGTCTCTGCAGCTGTTTGCTTCATGAGGCTGATGGTGAGTCCAGCTAATGCAGATTTGTGCCTGTCTGTAAAAAAATGTAAGTTTATAAGACTCTGTAAATTATGATTTAGAGTTACTGTGAGCACTGACATTATAACATTTACCTGTTTTTTAAAAGTTAGCATAGGCTGTGAAGAGTATAAACTATAAATAGTCGTTATCAACATAAAAAATATTTATGAACTAAAAAGAACATACAATAGGAAACATAATCATATAATAATATGATCTAGAATAATAAAACACTCTGAGCATTTCTGCATAATGAGCACTTGTAATGACATTTTCAGGACATTTAGCTGATAATACTTTTATTTACTTTTATTTAATAAAATCACATATGTTCCTGTTAACTGTGGTGTCATAAAGTGCACTCAAGCTAGTCCCACAATCGGCTCAAAGTCAAGCTTATCCAGTGAATTAATTAACAAATAATGACTTCAATTCAATTTATTTTACACTTTTAATAATAATACCTGCATAAATAATTATATTCCCAACGGCTCGGAGTATTAAACGATAATTAGCTATTTTAGCAACAACAAGCTAAGCTAATATTGAGAAGATTTTACCTGCTAAACATCCACATTAGTGCGCAGTGATCATCTTTTAGTCAGTCACACAGAGCTGTAATGTCTCACTCCTTTAAACTGACTGAAAGGTTAAATGACTTAAAATATAAGAATGACATGGGGCAGGTTCTCATTTGACATTGGCCTGAAAACAGGTTTATACTGACACTTCACCTTCAGCTTCAACACCATAACTCAACCACTTAGTTCACTAGTACAATCCGCACTGGGTGTTAATAACATGTGAGGGTGCTCACAACATCAAACACCAACATTTATTTTTTACATAAATTCTTAAATAGCTCAAATTCTTGTAGGTTAAAATATTTTGTAAAGAGCTTTGGGCTCATTAGCAGGACTGATCCATGCAGAATGTAAACTATGTGGACTAGAAATGCAGCTCTGTCAAAGATGTGTTTGTTTCCATTATGCTCTGAAAACTGCAGAGCACTGACTCGGGAGTCTGGAGCGACTGACTTCCCCTCTGCTGCTCTCGAGTTGTCTGTGGCACTGGTCCGCCAGCCTGTTTGCTGCATGTCATTAGCTCTCAGACTCGGCTTTGGCAAAGGCAGCATGTTGTGCATGAAGAATTGTGGGAAATTCGACAGGCAACCCCCTCGCCCCCCTCCCCGGCCACCCCTCCCTTCCAGTCTTTAGGAAGCTTCTTTAGTACTCCAAACATGTAGTCTGCAGCTCGTAGAGACGCAGCTGTTGGTGAGAGCAAACAACACACGCATCTCATTTATGATGTCTGAATCTATGGAGACGTGAATGAGGCAGAATGAGACTGATTCAAGAAGCTTTTCAAAAGTGGATTGAATATATGTGTATGTAAGTGCACGCAAACGTCTCTATTATACTGTCTGGATATCAAAAACCTTGACATACCACTGCTTTGTCAAAGACACAAAGCCTTTGACTACCAACTTCATACATACAGGCTCATGGCTTTAGAGAATGAATTAATAAAGTATCAAACTGTGAAATCAATTTGCCACTACAGTTAACGTTGGACAAAAAAAAAGTAAAAGTATAGATTTGCCTTTACTGCTAAGCAAATGGTGACACGTACTGTAAGTACCTACGCAGGAAACAAATGACTGTGGTGTCAGTTCGGCTATAGTGCTCATGTAGAATTCGCAGTGTGTGTATGCAGGGAGGCTGACAGGATTTAACTAGCATGCTTGGAGCATAGGATAAGTGAGGGGAAAGAGCAAGTGCTTTAGAGAGGGCGAGAGTGAGAGAGCATATGTGCAGGAGGGTGGGAGGGTTGGAGAGAGAGCGAGGGAGAGAGAGAGAGAGAGGGAGAGGGAGAGGACAAGCGGATGGGTGCTGTGAAATCCGTTAACAGGGGAGCTCTGTGCATTTGTTAGACGTCTTGGCTGCTTGCCCAACTTGGCTCATTGTAATCGAGGCATGATCGTCGACTCCAGGCAGCCCTCTCTGCCGCCTCGGCTGCCTCGCGCCTGGACCCAGCCCAGCTCTCACCGCTGACATGGAAAGACCCGTGAGTGCCTTCTCTCTCCTTCCCCTCTCTCCTCTCATCCCACACACTCTCTGCCGCTCTCTCTCACTGGTATTAGGTTCCCCCTCTCCCTCTCCTGCTCTGTCGCAGATTCAGCTGTGGCTGCACGCAGCGTTTCAGTTGGGTCTTTCTCTCCCCGGTTGTAGCTCCTGTAGGAGGCAGGAACGCCGGGTAGGGAGGAAGCCTTGGCAGCCTTCTCTCTGCAGGGCCCCCCCCTCCTCCCCTCCGCCTGCCTGCCAGGGCATGGGTGCCGTCCGCTGGCAGACCCACAACGTCTCTGTGTGTCCTGTGGTTGTGTGCGTGTGTGTGCGCCTTGCTGTTAGCCTTGCTGCTGCACAAACACAGAACTGGCTGGCCCAACCCAGAGGGGTACCGTCCCCACACAGAGTCTCCTCACTTTGGTCTGTGAAGGCCGGCGATCACTTCACTTTCCGCCATTGGCCTCGCTGAGATTCGGAGTCGGCAGCGTGTCTCTCCCTTGCGCCTATTCTTGGTGGTATGTCCTCATGGTCTGTTGTGTTTGGATACCCTGACGACTAGAAGCTGTGAGGTAGCCACTTTCCAGCCTGCTGCCTCTCTGAGTGAGTCCCAACTTTTCGATTGCTCACTGTGTCTTTGCAGGTTTGACACAGCTGCCCTCAGGATGTGTGTCGTTTTTGTTATTTTGCTACAAAAACTACACCTTATATTTTTTTAAAAAAAAGGTTGAATCTCTGACTGAAAGAGTGGAGTGTCGCTGTTGAACTCTGTTCAACAACATGTCAGCGGCAGCCATTCGTTGTGGCCAGAACAGTGGCGACGATGGAAAAAAAAAACGGAAGAATTCCTTGCCGTCCCGATGTGATGGTCTTTGTGCGCTCGCTAGCCATGAGTCATCATTCTGTGCTAGCAATATCACATATAAGCAGACCTGACTCTCTTGTCGTCACTGGGGCAACAGTGGAGGATGACTGACTCAGTTTGGCACGTCTACTTCCTGTCCCTGTCAAGAAGGCCTGACCCCTGCAAATAATTTATACGCAGTGTGGAGAATGGGATACTTCAAAATGAATTATGTTTTTGTCACAGTCTCAACAAGCAGAAGTGGCAACTTTTCTGTGTGACGGCGGTGTTGTCGCTCCTCCTCAGCTGTGAACAACAACAGACGATGCCAGCATTGATTCAAAGTGGGAAACTCGTCAGAGTGAGATGAAACGAGAGCTCTGTTTTTGACAGCGACTGTCGTTCATTGAGCAAGATCCGAGTAGTGCTGTTTGTGTGCCGAATTACACCTCTCTGACGATATGAAAAGAAATGCATCTCCGCGGTGCTGGCTTACAATAGGCAAACATCATACTGAGAGATGAAACAGACTCAAAACTTTGGTCCCATCCTTTCACAGTTATGGTACATATTAGTCCATCCCATCACTTTTTGTCTTAAAAATGGGGAAATCATACTAAAACTTAAATTATAATGTCTTCTTCTAGCTTAAAATACAAGCTGAGCATGAGAGGTTTTCTTTCAGTATCAGCTTATTGCCTGGGGCATGTAACAGTACGTTGCATTATATATGACGTGGGGGCTGCCTTGTGACCAGTCCTTGTGCTGGCCTTTCAGATACATTGGTGAATACATTTAAATCATTCAACATTTTGGGAAATATTCTCATTCACTTTCTTGTCGAGAGTCAGATGAAAAGGTCAGTTCCACACTCTTTACATTTAGTTTGAAGTTATTGCCAGCGACCACTTTAGTTGGTCGCTGACAATTTACAGTTTAGCTTAGTAAAAAAACGATAAATGGGGGAATCAGATAGTGTGGCTCTGTCTAGAAGGAATAGAAATCCCTCTGCTAGCACGGTTTGAGATAAAATGATATGCTATTTTGTTTAATCTATTCAAAAAAACTAATTGTTAAAATGACAACTTCACTGTTACTGCTAGCTGTAGCTTAATATTTACCTGCAGACATGAGAGCGATGTCAGTCTCATGTCTGCAGAAGAGAAAAAGAAAATGTTTACTCCCAAAATGTCAAACTACAGCTTTAAAACAGGCCGTGCAGTACGGTGGTTTTATTGCAGCTTCTTCTTTCATGACATCTCTGACATGTCATGCACCTGACCTCAGCTTCTGGTGGGCTTGTTCTTTAAAAGGGTTGCATACTCCTAAGCCGCATGCTGCACAGAGGAATTTCCTCTACAGCCAGATAAAAGTGACCACACTTTGCCCACTCATGCACCCCGCTGCATCTGAGAAACACTGCACAGACCAGAGTGGAGAGGGGACATTAAGTTACTGCAGGCTAAAGGAAATGAGATCTCTGTGTTGGACATGGTGGATGCCATCCCATTATTGTAATGCTATCCTAATCGTGCCTGTTTTGAATATTTGTGCACATTCTTTCAACTCAGCAGCTCTGTTGCATATGTGTCTCCCTGTACAGCGAGTTGAAGAAAGATTTTGTTGTGAGGAAGCACTGACACTCTCCTTGTTGACGTTCCCTGAGAGCATGTGGAGATTTTCGGCATGGGGCCTCTTGTCGTGTGAGGAGGCATGCTCTGCTGACCGCATTGGGATGTTTAGGATGCTCAGCATATGCATTCTGCCCGTGTAACTGAGCCTCGTGATTAATGCTCCATCTGTGAGGGTGTGTTGGTGTTGTGGGTCGACGGAGCACATGCGGCGGTGTGGACACACAGGGACATTTTCTTTTTTTTCTTTCTTGAAATTCAATTCTATTTTCAACTTCTGGTAGTTGCACATGCAAAAACACAAATAATAGACAGCTGCACACAGTCCTCCAACCAGACACACCTACCAACCCACGAGAGCAAAAAATAAAGGTCGCAAATAATTGTCTGCCCAGAACAGGCTGGAATTGCCAGCCCATTGTCATGAAATGTTTTCAAAGGTGGTTCAAATAAGCTGTATATTTTGCCACACATTAATCAACATACACTCCAGGGATCACCAGGATTTACGCAGGAACTTTTTCAATTTGATTTTCCATCCATTAGTTATCAGCTGACCATCTCTTTGTCTGCTCTATTCATTATTCACAAAGGAAGTGTTTTAAAAGTTTGAGAGTGTTTTTTTTATTGTGGGCCTCTATCTGTTTCATAGCTGGTTAAGCTTAGAAATAGTTACCTGTTTATTGTATTTATACTCTTATAAGATTTATATTTTGATATTTGCATAATTTTACTTATGTCCTAAGTTCTCCTTTGCATGTGCAATTTTCCTTTTGCAGCCTGAGATTGTTGTGCATACGACAATGAAAAATCTTGAATCTTAAATCTTTGATATGTGCCTGAATGTGTCCATCGCTGCATGTATTGAGAACCCTCAATTATCAAAAGCTGGTTTGCAATGTCTGGTTATATATATATATAATCACTGTTTTATTATTCCTCATATTATTGTCGTTTTCAGATTATTACCATACAATTTTTTGTATGAAAATAAGGACAAACTGCATTGTTTTGGTATCTGTATCTTAGACTCAGGTATCACAATTATTGAAGAATTAATCTGATTCCCAGAAGCTCGAAATTAGAGGAAGCTCCATATGAGACACGTAAGACTGTGCACAGTAGAAATTTGTTATTGTATCAATGATCTGATATTTCTGTCTCTTACCAGACTCCCAGTGACATGATGCCCAAGAGGGATC
This sequence comes from Terapon puta, assembly GCA_028564955.1. NCBI lineage: Eukaryota > Metazoa > Chordata > Actinopteri > Centrarchiformes > Terapontidae > Terapon > Terapon puta. Next base: position 14,876,476 of record JAOXYL010000113.1, on the reverse strand, counting down.
ATGAGAGGGACCTGGAGCTGGACAAGAAGATCGAGGCACTCCGCAGAAAGAACGAGGCGCTCATGAAGAGGTACAAGGTAAGGACAAGTGCTCGCAGCCAGAGAGGCCTCTGTGGAGTCCAAACTTTCCATGGTCATCTTGCAAGCCTGGAACATGTCTATTTTCTATGAAAGCCTGCAGCTCTTTGTGGCTTCCTGATTAGTTTGTTGTTTTCACTGGGTTACATTCAGGAGGTGGAGGAGGACAGGAAAAGGGCAGAAGAAGAAGGAATGGCCCTGCAGAGCCGCAAGGGCAAAGCTGATGATCTTACCATCACAATCAGCAAGTCCACTAGTGTGAGTTAATAAATATGAGGTGACAGACTTAAGAACTCATCATACTGCACCAGAATAATGTTTCACAGCATTACCATTGTTGAGAGCACATTTTTTCTAAGAAAAAGATTTTGTGAGCTATATGAAATATGTTGTTGTCTTTGATTAGCAGGATAATCGTGTGGTGGTGACGAAGCCATTAAGTGCTGGTTCACCAGCTGGGAAAGGACAGCAGGAGGTTGGATCCGACAGGGGGGAAGAAGGGCCCCCGCAGGGTGCTGGCCGAGGCCACAGGAAGCAGTTAATGGTCACCATGGCTGGCAAAAAGGTAGATACATTGAAGTGCCAGTTTCTACTTAGATGGAAATGCAGTTTCACTGCAATAGATGAGAGAATAATACAGAAACAATTCATCATTCAAATCGATAACTACACCTAGCTGACAGCAATATAACACGCATTCAACCAACAAACAAAACAAAAAGCATATTTTATAAAGAAAGCAGAAGCACCAGAAAATAATGGATATGCATGAGCATGCATGCAGCTGAGATTATTGTATGTATATCTGATACTTACCCCCACTTTTCCAGAATATTTACATCATATATTTATTGAATACCTTGATTTAAAATTTTGTCTGTTTCTTCTTTAATTATATTACAGTGCACGTTCACGTGCATGTTCAAAGAATTGCAGTTAGCATTATAACTTTCTAATGAAGCAATGTGCTCTTAGTTGACAAAATTAGTGAATTAGCTAAATAGTTTAAATCCACCAGCAGCTCAGTGAGTCAGCCCGGCTTTGAGGTAGGCCAAGGCTAACATCAGCATGCTAATGTGCTCACTATAACGACACAAAAATACTGCAGTAAGCAAACAACAATGTCACGTTTAATATCTTAGCTTAGTATGTTAGCATGCTAATTAGCACTAAACATTAGATTATTAGTTTAGTAGATTTTCATAAACCAAAATAACAGACAAATGTAAGTTTTGAAATGTTGCCAGTTGATCATCAGAGTAGTTAGGATATATTATCTGCGCCACATTTGCATTGCACAGTAGCTAAGATATTAAATTCTGGTGGACTGAGTGTGCTCAGTGTGGCACACCTATCCAAAGAAACAAGCTACTTGCATGGCTAAATGTGCAGCTGTGTGAGGCATGACATGTAACCTTATTCACGCAGAGAGCTCCTGGATAAAATGTTAGTACTGTCAAAGTATTCTGTCCATGAAGTGTCTATAGATGCTAAAAGGCGTTGGGGTAATGTTTGTGGGGTAATATAAACGTGAATTACTATCCTGTTAAGTCATTTGTACGCTCAAGTGAATCATTCTTGTGCACAGTTTGCACATGATGAGGACTTGGACTGTTATATTAGATGGCACATTGCTGCTTTTCTGATACTCTAATATGAGTAATATGAGTAACTGTCTCTCCAGGGTAAGAGGGTGGTGAGTGAGAGGCCAGAGAGGAAGCCGGGCCCCATGGACGTCAAGAGCCCTACAGATGACGGACAAGCGAGGCGTGTGGAGTCGACGGGGAGGGGGAAGCAGCCGCCTCACATGACCAAGAGAGATGCAGCAGCGCAGGTCTGAATCAGACGCTCTGCACACTCCAGCCTCCCCCTTTGTTCAGTCTCTCACGCTGCACCGACGTGTTTTACATAGATGTCAGACATGTCGGCTGGACACACCCATCCAGTGACGGAGCACAATGGTGTGTGGACAGGAGGTGGACTGACTGGTGTGGGATTAAATGAGGGGGGGCTGCTAATAGAGTTGTTGATTGAGGAGATGCTCCAGAGAAGCGAACCTTAGCAAAGCGTGAATCTTCAAAAGGAGTTGATGACTTTCTACTTTTATTGTGCAATCCTACTCTGAGCTGATTATTATTTATTTTATTTTATCCCTCTGTGGAGCTTTTGTAGTATTTTTAGCAGCAGAAAAGTCACTCAACCTCTGGGTGTAGATGCCTTTGAGCATGTGGAACGAGCTGTAAAGTTCACAGCGTCCCTTAAGGGCCATTAAAGATGGATCGATGGTTCGCAGCTCTTGTCATGGCCTCGTTATCAATAGTGTGAGATAGGAGACACTTTGTTTAACATCGATAGCTTCACTACATACCATAGGTCTCAGATCTTGTGCTTAAACACAGTTGGAAAGAGACACATGTGCACATGCAGTACCCCCGACTGGGCTGCGAAATGCCACACTGACACTGAACTTAAACCCCCTGGGTATGCAAAAAACTCTGCAACAGCTGCTCTGCCTCAGTCTGAGGCCTTATGCACACGTACGTCCACGCACTCACAGGCTCAATCAGTAAGCTGCTGCACAGACAGCTGATCCTCACCACTGTAAACACAGACACAGTCTGGTTACAGCAGGGGTCTGTGGACACAAAACCAAGGGGAGACTCTTTCTAAATATGTGGGTATAGATCTGCCTCTGATTGGCCGATATGCTGAGTGGCGCTCACTGGTCCGTCTGAGTTAATGTGCAGTAAATCTATGGGCTGAACACACTGTTCTCTTTTCTTTTATTTCTGGCCCGCTTGGTCTGTCCCCCTTTTCTTTTATCATGTGGCCTGAATCAGCACTTGAATGGTAGCCAGCACTCCAGCGCACCAGTCATCGGCGAATCCCAGAGACCTGGTTTCCATGTGGTCGCTGTTTACATAACCAGTCTCATTTAAGGTGGTTTATGAGAGTGGCGGGGAAAATGCCATAGAGGGGTGTTCATGGGAGGATAAAATATCATGGATCTATCTGGCAAGTGTTAGAAAAATGTTTGTGTGGAAAAGATACACAATAGACTGCACAGTCTGAGATATTTTTCTAATGAGTGTGAGCGTGTGCTGCACACCCTTGAAATAAATAATGACTCTGTGAGAGGGGTGTGGCTGTTTGGCAGTGTCCTAGGCAGACTGTAATGCCTGTAAGTGCCCCATGACTAGACTGCTAGTTAAAGAGACAAGAGAAAGGAAATGTAGAGGACGCGGGTGAGGAAGAAAACTGGAGGAGAGAAGGGAAGATACTCTGGCTGGCAGGCAACCATCTGTTTCCACCCTCCGTCTCCCCTCTCTGGAACCTTAAGTGGTCTGTTCTCCTCTGGCACGATTGTTTCCCCATTCCCACCATCCTGAAAGGGTCGATTTGATCTAATTAACATTCGACTGCCTTCTCACTCTGAAAAGGCTCATTATGCTGCCAGAGAGACAGGTCTGGCGAGGTGCCAGGAAAGGGTCAGAGAGGGAGAGGAAGAAGGAGTGAGGGGAGAAGGAAGAATAGAAACAAGGTAGTCAGGGGTCTTTGTGTTTGTGTAGGAGCCAGACTTCATCTGGTGATGGGTCGATGAGACCGTGCATGAGTCTGTATGTGGGTGTCATTGTCTATAGGTAGACCACTCTGTTCAGCATTTAGTGGACCCCCCGACCCACCCCCACCCAACCCTCAACACCTCACCTCGGCCGTTCATGCAAGTGTTTCCATTAATGACAACATGACTCATCCACTGTATTCACGGAGCACATCTCTGCAGGTGGAAATACCCTGGAAGCAAAAATCACGCAGTTATCTGCCTGCGATAAGATGAGTTTCCCATCAACCACTTGCAGACTCCGCTCTGCTCGGATGACCTCATTGCAGAGTGGACATTTAAAACAGTGCAAATGCCAAATTATGCTGTAGCGCCATTAGTCCACTTGAGGGCACTGTAGGCTTCTTAATCTTAACAGATGAGTCTGCGCTCTCGCTTGATTTGCTTTTACTGTTTATGGCAGCGGTAATGTGACTCTTTACAACCATGTTTAATTGGCTGGCAACAAGTTGCTGTGTCACCCTTATTGTTGTTGTGCTCATCATCCTTTTCCCCCTTGTCTCTCCTGACAGGAAGAGGTTAAACAAGGGCAGAAGCAAACCGAGGACCATCACAGGCTTTCAGAGCAATGCCAGGTACCACAGTGCCCTTTTCATAATCACTCGTGACATATTGATGTGCAGAGTAGCAGTAACTCATGAGCCAAAGATTGGTATCTCACACAGTTGACTGAAATGAACACAAATGTGGAATATGCAAATAAAAATACAGCGCACAAAAACACAGAGGAATGCAAATATGCACTCTACCTTCATCACAGACACTCACATGCAGACAGACACAACACGTTGCCATGCGCACACTCCCTTTCCTAGTGCTTGTCCCCATCTGCCTCCCGCCGACTCACGTGTTAACATCGCTGGAGAAGCTCAGAGCTGTCTTACAGATCAGACGTGCGATAAACAGGCTAACTGGGGAGGCAGGGAGGACGTGCTTCAAAGGCCCGCCGAAAACGCCACATGACAAGTGATGCTGTACATGCCTCTCTGTCTCTTTGCCTGCTTTGCAACTGAGCTGAGTGAGCGTTCAAGGAAATACCATGCTGAGTTTTTTTGGAAGTACTGTGTAAGGCATGAAGGTCACACAGCCCTTGGCTTTGTTAGCCGTTTTGGTTAACAAATATATTGTAACCTCTTCTGGCGTTTTCAGGTCTAAACTAGCTTAGCTTTGGGGGAAGAGAAGAAGCAGCTCAGCAGAACAGAATAAGAGCATTTATATTCACTAATCTATGTAAATGTGCATGCACTGCCAGAGCCCTAAATTTCCCCACTGGGATAAATAAAGTGTTCTGATTTTGAATCCCCACTCTCTGTTTCTTAGAAATGTGCAACATCCACCCCACCTGCCTTGGTGGCCCCTAGCCTCCTCCCTGCGAGGCGGCATGGAGGCGAGAAATTGAAAAGTGCTAATTAGTGGGGCGGCCGGGGTGGCAGCAGAACACGGCCTGTTGGAACATGCGAGAACCGCCCTCCCTTGTGGCCCCACAAGGTCCTCCGGGGGCCAGAGGAGGGAACAGAGAGATGAGCACAGATGCCATGTTCTCTGATAACTGTACACAGCAAGGCAACATGTTTACTTGGCTGTGATTGGTCCACACCTGAGGGGAAAACATCACTCATCACAGTTTCATACCAGCACTGTGCTGTTTTTCTCTCTGACATGATGTGCACAGAAACATGCAGATACCCCCCCCTGCACTGAGAAATCTCACACAATTTAGATATTTATTCAGACAGCAACATCATCTCCCTCCTGCTGTAAAAAATGCACCAATGAGCATTTTCTCTCAGAAAACTGGTGATCTTTTCCGTGGTTCCCCTTGGAGAACAGCAGCATTTGGAGTCCTGGTTTGCTCTGCAGCTGTGTAACAAGAGCACACATCCTCTGCCCCCCTTTGATGTGTTAAAGAGCTTGCTTCAGATCTCCCTTTAGTATTAGCAAGCATTACTTTCTACTCTCAATGCCGTGATCAATAAACAGGTTAAGAGGGGAATGGAGGGAGGGGATGTAATTGTGTTATTGTACACTGCACCTTTCCTGGAATATTGTCTCAGAGAATTTGATTGTGTTGCCTTGCTGTCCTCATGGTTAACAAACAAGTGGCTATTTGTGACCAAATGGGCGCTGACTAGAATGAATCATTAGTGTTTACAGTGCGATAGTGTTTGGCATTTACAGTAATGTAGCTTATATAAAAACAGCAGTAATGTCTGCGTTCGTTCCCTGTCTTCTGAGCCCTGATCTGTATATTACCCCGTTGCTGTGTAATTATTTGTTTGGAGATGCTGTTCTTGTTTATGGCCACCCATACTTAGTGTGAGGCTATTGGGGAGCCTTTTCGCTGCCCTTCACTGCTCAGATTAGCATGTAGAGTGATGCTTCAGATGTATTATAATGTGACGCTGAGTGGTGCGGGTGTTTAATTTAGTTGTGTTCCAATGCGAGGCCTTCATTACTGATGAGTGGACAGTGCCATGATATGAATCTGCATTAAGAGGGCCTTTTTTTCTTTTTTTCATGCACTAAACACGCTGAACTGCTTTGTGTCTGCTAAGGAGCCCGAGAGCCCGCAGGCCAGCACAGATCTCAACATCCCCACATCGAAAGAGGAGCAGGAGGAGTACCTGCGGTGGAAGAAAGAGCGCGAGCAGATCGACAGGGAGAGAGTGGCTCGTCATAAAAATGCCAAGGGCCAGTGGAGACGGGCGTGGGACATGGACAAAACTGAAAGCATGTAAGACTTCTATGCACTCCAATGTCTGACAGTGCTTACTGCTGTTCCTCCAGGTGATATTTAATTTGCTACCTCTATTTTTTATGTTCGGAAATTCTTCTTTCCTAACATGAAATGTTGACTGAGCATGTTTAATCTTCTCCAGCAGTGTTCTGCTCACTGAGACTTGGTGGGAGGAGAGGGGAATGTTATTTGTC
>JAOXYL010000113.1:14855051-14866375 GCA_028564955.1 Terapon puta | reverse complement strand
ACAAATATCAGTGAGAATGACCTGAAATGACAGAAATAATCTTTGGGAAATTTTAATTTCGTCTATGTCTCATCTGCTAACATAGAGGGGGCCGGATTTAAGACCTATACTGCAGCCAGCCACCAGGGGGGAACCAGATGTTTTTGCTTCACTTTTGGGGAACTATCATGTCGTCCATCTTTATTTACGAGTCTATTCTATGCTAATATAAGGACCATATCTGTATACTGAACCAAAATATCAAACTATTTCTTTAATCTTTCTGTAGAGTTTACTGTATGTTGCATACACAATAGACAAAATAATAACACATTTTGTAAGTCACATTGTTATATAATTGATTTTTGTAAACGTCCCTTTATTATTTTCAGATGGCAGGCAAATGAAGAAGGCGAGAACCTACAGGTGAGATATCAAACCTGTGAGACTGGAAATGTAGTCATAAATGTTACTAAAGAAGCAAAAACACCAGATTTGTTGTCTCATCTCATCCTCTAGATGTCTGACACCACTTTAGAGGAATTCTTGGAGGAACTCGATGCCCTGACAGATGCTGACTTTGAAGATCAAAAGGATCAGGAGTCAAAAATGAAGCTGTCACCCAGCCCAGATTCGCTGAGCACACCTGAGGAAGTTAGTGGATCCACGGCTCCCGTGTCTGCCGCTGCCCCGAGAGAAGACACCCCCACTCAGGGGAAGGAGGAGGCCTCATCCCCTCGAGGCTCGGAAAAGAAAGTACGCTTCTCAGAGGAACTCATCCAGGGGGCTCACACAAAGCAGACCACAGGCTCTCAGGACCCAGAATCAAAAAGCCTGAGCTCCTTAAAAGCTTCCTCACCTAAAAAACAAGATGGAGCGCAGGGGTCACTGCAGCCTCTTGAAAGTGCCAGGCAGGTTGATGGTAGTCCTCAGGATCAGGGAGGCGGTCCGTGCGCTCCTCCTGTTGCCCAGCAGCAGGCCTCTGAAATTGAATGTACTACAAAAGACAGCAGCCCATCCACAGCTCCCAGCTCCCCCTCCCCTGAAAAAGCCTGTGCCTCTGTACAGGACAGCTCTGTCCAGCCTGTAGAGCTTGCCAAGTGCAACATCAGCAACACAAACACAGGTATGCAATAGCTTCGGTGGCAGTGACTTTTTCTGACAGTGCTTCTGGATGGTATATAACCAAGCTCGTTTTTCTTTCAAAGAGGAACTGATAGACTCTGGTCTGTCTGTCCTGAGCCTGGAGTCAGGAGAAACACACCCAACACACTCCACCAGCAGCGAAAAGGTCAGTATGCGAGACGGGAAGAGGGATGTGTCGATCGATAGGTGTGTAAATGGACTGATGGAGAGAAGTGCAAATGGATGATGAGCTAAATGGATGAAGAGAGAGAGAGGGAGAGAGGGAGAGAGAGAGGTGTTGTATCTGCACTGCAGCTTTGTAACATCCAATTTCATTTTAACCGTATTCACCATCGCTGAGGCCTGTTGGAGTGCAGGAGAAACAGTCTCATGAGCGAATGCCTCTCCATCTTATCGACCACTCAAACGGCTTGATAATATACGCCCGCTTAAATCAAACATAGAGAAGTTTTGGGCTTGAGATAAATGAACCAGCTGAGTCTTGGAAAAGAAATCGGTGGAAACTAATACATGTTTTCTCTCCTTTATTTTTTGCAGGCAAGAGAGCATGGGAAGATAGTTTGATTGACATTTTCGGGATGTAAATACTGAAACCAAATCACAGCGACGCAGAGCCTTGTCTCTTTGCATTTGGATACATCTTTTTGCTTCAGGTAGCTCATTTGAGATACCCCGTTTCTGGCTTGCACTCAAAAAACCATAGTGTCATTTTGCTGTGGCGTGTCCCACCCGTGGAATTTTTCAAATATCTAAAATTTAGGTAGGAATAGTGAACATTTTCCCTGCTCAAATATTGTTACACCCAAGCACTTTACAAGTATAAAAGTATGCGCACTGACACATTACTCAGTATGTTAGTATGCTGCTTGAGTGCAATATCATTGAATGTTTACATTTGAATGAAAGTTTCAAGGTACATATCAGGCTAGCTAACTGGTTGCACTGAGGTAGTCCTTGAAAATAATCTTCAGCCACAGTCAAATTATCAGTGCCTGATTCTGCCTTAGACGTATTTTCAGTACATGAAGTAAACTCTGTCTTATGAGATGACACAGAGTCTGAATTTCTGCACTCAAAACTGTGTGAGTAAATATTATTTCAATGGCTTTTCACAAATCAGAAATGAATACATCATTAAAGGACACGTTTGAGACTTATTGTCCTGTTGGCCAGTGATATTGTCATGTTTCTATAATATTTCCACTGATGTCGATATGAAGAACATTTAAAGAGGCACTCCATTGATTTTACACATCAAGTTCAGTTTACTCATCGTCATCACTGCTATTCAGCTTGATAAAACTGCTGTATAAGGACGTCTGTGGCTGATGATAACCCTCATGATGTCACAGTGACGTCATCAAGATTAACTCAACTTGGAAATCCCAAACCCAGTCCCAATCCCAATCCCAAACAGAAGGTCTACGCCATGCACTACTTTTGGAGCCTGATCCATACTATACAATAAAAGTTGAGATACCTTGGATATCTGATGCATAGATTCAGGCTGTTCATTGTGTTTTTTATCTGTCCAGATTAACAGACTGAAGTCCACTAGCTGTACGGAAATGCAGATCTAACTCACTGGAGTACCCCTTTAATGTTAGACAGACAACCAGCAAAATTCACAGTGTTTGCATAAAAACTTGTCTGTTTTGAAAGAAATCACTGACACTGTAGAACTAAAATCTCAACCGTGCCCTCTAACGCAGGTTTATTATCTTTTTCGATTTATAGCTGAATCCCAATCATCTGGTCTCTTTTTCAAGTCTTATTAAACATTTCTAAGCACCTAATATGGAAATGTAATACAAGTCTGTAATTTGACTAATTTTAACAAAAAACACGGTTTTCTTTAATAGCTTGCTCATGCTGTTTTGAAACCAACATTGCTAAAGAATCATGGTACAAAACAATCTATCTTTTTTGACCCCTGTGGGACCGGCAAACTTGAGATGTTGAAAATACATCATCCAGGTCTGTGAGGGTTCAGTCTTTAGCCTGCAGTCAAAACACTGGGATTCGGCTGTAATTCCCTTTTGTCATCTGTTCTCTTTTATATATCATGAAAGTCAACCAATATTTCTGAAAAGCTTCATCACAAAGAATTCAGCCAGTTGTTGTGCCTTGCATATTGGCCTGTTCAGATACTGAAGATGTACCTTTATGTCATGACTTGTATCATAACATACAGCAGTGTTAAATGTACTGTACTAAGAGTGCAGCATCAGTATTGATTTTATTTATTTGCCTCTCCATTTGGACAACAGAATGTTAACTCAAATTATTTTACAAATCTAAAATGTCTATGTGCATTATAGTAGCTTGTTCTTTTCCTCTCTGTGACATATTATTTTGAATTTATTTATTGCCAGTCTTTTATTTTATTTTTGGTATCAAGTGACAACTATAATAAGAAGCCTTACAAGAACTCTGTCCTCAAAGATGTTTTTGGCTTTCGTCAATGCTACAGTATAGTAAACAGTTATGTAACCCACAAGTAGAGAACATTAGTGGACGTGCTCTGAGCTGCAGGGCCCTGTCAGCTTCAACTGTGGTTACATAAAATACAAATCATCAGGAATCTAGTAGAAGCACACTGGGAAAACCAAGAAGCAAATCACAAGGTTTGAGGCCAGTCCAGCCATCAATAAAGAGAATGTGGTGATTTTGAACAGGGGCCTTATTCTATATTATATATGGAATTTGAATGGATGGTAAAGGAAAAATACAGATTACCTCTGAGATCTTTAAAAATTCCCTGTGGGATTCAGTTCACTTAAATGAAATTTAGGACCTATACAACCATGGAGCAGTTGTACATTTGTCCTTGTGTAGCACTTGTTCATTTAGTTGTTAGATGTCTGCATTGTCACCACGCTTAAATGTCAAATTTAAGAGGTGGTTGTGATTGTCTTGCTCTGCCTGGATGTCCACTGCTGTCCCCAGTGTTTTCATGTACACTCATAAGGAAGGACTAATTGTGAGTGCCTGTATTTGAGAGAGAGAGAGAGAGAGAGAGAGAGAGAGTGTGTGTTTGTGTGTCAAGGTGTGATGCCAGCTCTTCAGAGTGCTCATGCTAATTGAAATCTGTGTGCGACATAGCTTAATTTACTGTAGAGCAATTTGGAAGGAGGCATACAGAGCATCAATAAAGTTTTTTTTCTGTATTTCAAAGTCTCAAATCATGACTGACTATTGTGTTTGTTTTTTTTGCGCTGTCACGCTCCCTCATCCTCCTCCTCCCCCCACCTTTTCCTCTCGCTGACTGATGCACCTGCAAAAATGCAGTATGTATGTATGAATCCTGTCCCTTGAGAGTTTTTATGTGTTTAAAAAAAAACACTGCTGCAGCACGGACAGGTGTGACAGAAATGTAGAGCGCATTGCAACATCAAGTCAGAGAGTCTTCCTTCATGTTGGATTAGATTAATTTCAAATGAGCTCTCTGCAGGGCTGTTGCATTGGCTCCCTCTTGGCCCTACAGGTAGGATCTCCCATAGGTGCCACTATTTTAATTATCTCCTCCCAAGGCTATCTCCATAGCAGCCTCTTGCTCCTGAGGCTCCTGGGCTTGTGACCTGATGTACAGCGAATACATGCAGCCTCACTCTCTTTGAAAATAAACCGCAAATTATATTATAAAACACAGTCCATAACAGTCCTGATTCACTTTGGTGCTAAGCTAGCTAATAGTTTGAAGGGTCTGACGCAATAGTACGCTACAGTGGGGGTGTTGATATTATGGAAATAAGTCCTGTAGGCTGTGTTAGAGGATTGAAGTGCAGTGTAGGATTATGTCAGCAGCACTCAGAGAGAAGCCTCAGAAGCTTGCCTTAGTGAGGGGGGAAAAAATCCAAATCAGAAGAGCTCAACTTTTGGTCAAAGCAGCTTTAAAGCAAGGTTGTGCTGAGACCTGTCACAGGAGATCACACGGGATCCTGTTTTTGCGTGCTGCAAAAGGCTTTTGGTCCTGGTGTTGGGTTTGAAAACTGCACCTTGGAGAAACCTCTCACTGATAGTAGCTTTCTTTCAAATCCAAAATACTAACTAAATCACTAAATCAAGCTGGGATGGTGCTTGGGGTTAATGTTAACATTTGACTGCAGAATCACTTGGCGATAAAGTGATAGCTGGAGGCAGTTTGGGGGAAAAAAACTCTCCTGGGTACAGTAAAATTTGGGTGAGAACATGAATACTGTTCTCATGCTTGCTCGGTAAAAGCTGAAGTTAGTCACTGGTTCTCTTAGTATAAATAACCAGCCTGGCTCTGTTTAAAGGCTACACGATACCTACCAGAACATCTAAGGCTTACTTACCAATACATTACATTACATTCATTTTGCTCAAAGTGACTTACAATAAGTGTGCTAAAACATGATAGTTTTTAGATAGAGCCATACCATGAGATGCTATTCAAAAGAGTGTGTACTATTTTATCTAAACACATGGTCAGTGCTACAGCATAAGCCCTATAATAATTAGGTGTTCGCAAAACATGGATCACAACACAAGCATCTGGCAAGAAAGTAGTTCGCAAAACATGGATCACAACACAAGCATCTGGCAAGAAAGTAGTTCAGCACATAACCTCCTGTAAACAATTTATTTGCAAGTTCATATGGTGGTGATTAGTGACCAGCTGATGCCCATTTCCAGTCTTTGAGCTAAGCTAAGCTAACAGGCTGCTGGCGGTGACCTTATATTTACGAAACGGTGAACAGTCATCTAAGTCAAAACTGGGAGCTATTCCTGTTTAAGACAAAATATGAATATGCTCAGACAATATTCACCCTGGGATTATGATGCCATCTACGAGCCCTGCACAGTGAGGTAACAGTTGGAGGCTCTGGAGGTGTTTCATTACAGCTGATGGATGTAGGTTAAGTGGGAGCGAGGTCTGGCCCGGCCTTGCGGCCCTGACAACCTCATACAGACAGGTTGGCAGTCCCCACTGAGACTGTGCGTCATCACCCCCTCCACCCTACCACCGCACCCCGCCCACCAGCCCTGTCATGGTTCAGGATGTAACAACCACGCCTCAGCAGCTGTCTTGATCAAGGAGAGTGTGTGGCCCCCAACCCCCAGCATGGAAACAGGAGGCTGGGCTGACAGGGTGTCATCGTACTGTCTGCCATGTTGGTAGTTGGTCCTTTTTGTCAGCATCATTTCATGACCCTAATCAAAAGTCAAGTCACTTTAGTGTTTTGCAGCATGAAATAGTCATATTAATCTTACTTTGGTGTCATTTTATTGTGTAAGGATACAGGTAGCTAGCAACCTGATTTTATGTTTTAAGGCAGATTTTAATCTTCTAAATGGGCCAGATATAATCACACAGCTCACAGATACACAGCATATCTTATGAGTCATATATTCCATGTGACCCTCATTTGACCTTTTGACCTTGGTAGACATATAGCGTGTCCAATACGATATATATATGTATATATATGTATATATATATTTATCTGTAATAAAAAAACTATATCTTCCTTTGACATGTCCTTATGAATATAAATACATCTTTAACATGATAGAAAAACACAGTTATTTTTATCCTGTCATCTGTGAATGTCACAAACTTGCAATGATCGGATGTGAATGCCATGTATTTTTCAAAAAATCTTGAGGCAACATTATTATTAACCTTCCTGTCAAATGTAAGACAGTGTGCACCTGTATACACAGCTTTACTTTTGGTTTATTATGCGTCACTTTACATTTCTGCCCTTTTATTAATTGGAAAAGCTATTGTTCGCCACCCTTGTATTGTTCTCCTCCACTACAAGAAATCATGTTGATATTTCATAACTTTTGTGATGGTGTCTCATTCAAACAATGGTATACTGAAAAGTCTTTGATTAATCTAGCTTTGATGGAAAGGTTGGAGTCTGTCACGGTCAAATATGTCAAATCTGATGAGAACAATCTCCTTTGACTCCAAAATGGCTTTTGTTTATTGTTACTCCACTTAGATGCTCAAGCCTCACTGCGGATAATGACGTAAGTGCAGAGTTGGACACAAGAAGGCTGTTTTCACATTCATCTCCCGAAGGGAGTTTAAATGAAGACACTGACACTGAAATTCAAGTGTGATGTGTAAACCTGAATCTTCAAGTCTACATAAACCAGGAAAGAAAGAGTAAAGCTTTTGGAGCAATATTAGAAATATTTTTATATCCATAGATTTGTCTTTTAAATAAGCATGAAAAACCAGAAGTAATAGTCATTTGAAGATTTTTTTAAATAGGTCATTGAACTTTTTTTGTGGAAGAAATGCATCAGTTGTTGGATGATGCAGTTGTTTAGCTTTTCAGCAATTACTTAACCTTAGCTGCAATTACCACCATTTTCTGTCAAGCCCTTTGAATTATAAAAGGCAGAGAAAGTGGCTATGACAGCTGGCCTCTGTTCCCTCATGCCTCCGCAGATTCAATGTATGCATTTTTGTCACTCCTGCTTGAAGACAAGTATGATCCAACAAACGAATCTCAAACTGAGCTCTCATGTAAAATATGACTGATCACGCATCAGACAGTGTGATCATCTGCCTGGGTGACTGGGTTCAAGACTCCTAAGGTCAGATGTGGCCCTCTGACTGAGACGTGGCTTGCAGCAATAGCTGTCAGTACTGATGAACTCCTCCGTCAATAGGTCGCCCATTACTCCTCTCATAAATCACAAGAGGCAGTGAGAGGCACTTTAAACACATCTGTCAAGGCAGACCTGTGCACAGATGCCACCACAGCATCGACAGGCCTGTCACTGTGGTATGCACATATTATGTTTCTGGTACACGTGGTTTGTGTTGTGGCGTTGGGGGTGTTTGTGTCCTGTGCAGTCCTTCCTGATGAATGGACTTCCTGTTTATCTCTGCAGACACATACCTTGGCCTGTGTGCTGAAAATCTGCTATGTTAACATAACAGCCACCGCCGTTTACATCCCAGTGCGCTGGCTGCTCAGCGGAAACCAAGTGGCCTCACTTTCAGCGTGACAGCGAAGAAATGCTTGTCACCGCCAGCGTGGACACTAAACCTTTCAAGGCGCACAGTCCTTTTCAGAGAGAGCTGGATCAAAATAGCAGCTAGCTGTATTGTGTAATGTGTTCCTCTCTGTTTTGTACAGTGCAACAACAGAGCTCTCAAATCGATACGCCTCCCTCACATGCTGCCGAGAGAGCGCACGGGGTGGTTGGTCTTATTTCCACTTCATAGTTCACCACATGTGACTGTGTGAAGTGGTTTCAGTGAGAGCTGCAGCGATTGAACTGTGGCGGACTGGGAGATGGATGCCTCTCTTTCCAGAAGGAGCAGACAGTCCATTTGATCACACGCTGAACAGTTCACTCAGGTAATTGAAGCCCCCGACCAAAATCTGATTCAGTGTCCAGATGTGCTCTTTGCACGGTCATTATAATTTCTATCGAGCCAACCTTTTTGCACTAATCAATAAATGTGGGTTTTTCATTATGCTGTAATTTACTCTGATAGCCTCAAGTGAGCCACAGCTGACTTGAATCCATTTGACTTTTCATTTTGGAAAGAAAAATGTAAGCTGTTAGGAGAAGCCTAACATTTATTTGAATATATATATTATCCATTTGGGCTCTGAATAAATAAAATATCATTAACATACAGGATAATGTCAGTGATTAATTCATGATTTACATATATCTGTTATAAAACCATAGAAATGACTCATTTTCTAAGGATGTTTATTTGTACCTTTGTGATATAGTTATACCTATCATACATACTGTTAATAAAAATTCATCTAATTACACTAAAAGTTCATCTAGGCCAAAAAGATGTATGCCTGCCATTTATGTACATAACCAAATACACAATACATTTACATGGTTATATGCACATACCTGAGCATAACTCAATAACGCAGGTTTCTTCTACTCGGAATCCAGGTTTGATCCATGACAAGAAAATACAGCCTATGTTAAAAACGCAGTAATGCAGTATTGATTTAGACCAGCCCATGAGTGGCAGTGATGTTAAGCGCTGTACGCCTGCGAAACCAAAAAAGCATCTCTGGAGCCTGCCTCCTATTCATTTAACAAAACATCTAAGCCAGAGCTGTCCACACCAACAGGCAGGTTTTAGTGGCCTCAGAAGCTGTCCGAGGTAAAGTAGACACACATTGATTTAAGGCATACAGATGGCCTAAAACCAAAAAAAAGGGGGAAAAAAGGAAAGAAAGAAAAAAAGCATAGTTGGTGCTGAAGGGGGAACAGTGTTCTTTGTAGGAGCGAGGTCTCCTCTTTGAGTTCAGAGCAAGACGAGTCCACCCGTGCAGCTCAGCATCCGTACGAGGCTCTGCAAAAAAACAAAACGAGTTTGAAGAAGAAGACCTGCGCGTTATCCGACCTGCGGCACCGGGTCTGTCAAACACTCCTCGTTTGGGTCAGTTTGTGTGTGTGTGTGTGTGTGTGTATATGTGTGTGTGCGTGTGTGTGTGTGTGGAAAAAGGGGGGTGTGGTGGCGGAGGCCCGACTGTCTCCTCTCAGGCCGCCTGCTCGGGGTCTCGCTTCTCGGTCGCCCCGTCTCCCCGTCTGCGCGCCTCCTCCTCCTCCTCCTCTCCATCCTCCTCCTCCTCCTCCCCCCCTGGTCCCCCGGTGCCGGTCGGGGTGTAGCGGCTCGCCCGGGGTCCGGTCCCGTGCACCTGCCTGCCCGAAGTGTCCGATCTGTCCGCGTACAGTCCTTCCTCCCGCTCCGAGTGCGCAATCTCTGCTCCGCCGGCCGCCCTCTCGGCTCTGCCGTCCCACTGAAACGCCTGACCGCGCGGGGTCGCGCCCTGCCCGGTGTGGTTGAAGGACAGCAGCCCCGTCTGCGTGGAGTTCCAGTCCGAGACGTTGCCGCTCGCGGAGACGTTGGTGGAGATGTTGGCGGCGGGGGTCACCTCCTCTGGCGTCCCCGGCTTCCCCGCAGAGGAAGATGCGCTGGTGGGTTTCCAGATCAGGCTGTAGTAAATGGCCAGGATAATGGCTGCTAAGGACACGGACAACACATATGCGAAGACAGTGGCTAGTCTCACCCACTTCTTGTTGGTCTTCGCAGCCATCTTCGCCTTTTTGTCCCCCGTGTAAGTGGCAGGTTTGCCCCTCTCCATATTGGGCATGAAGTCCCGCTCTCTCATATTGCCCCTATTTTTTCCTCGATGCTCCACCACCCCCTCCGTCTTGAAGGCTTCTTGTTATCCACAGTCCAGGAGAAGAGGGGAGGCAGTGAGGGCTGGGGACGGAGACGCTGGACCACCTTGAACCGTCCGCACCACGGGAGGCTTTCGCAGCTAAAGCGGAGCCTCCTAATTCATTTGGTGCCCGACGCGCTGCGCCTAATGCTCGGTGCCCAGTGCAGCATCGCGTTTCATAATGGACATCAAGCATCCGCGGGCTGGTTGTTGCGCCTCTCAGCATCCGACGGCGGCGGGACGAGCGTCTTCCCCGTGCGACATTTCCAGGGAGCAGCTGGCCGTCGGCCCACGACAAATCCGCAGTATACGATTTGATTTATTAAAAACGATCAAGTGAGATCACACGGCACACAACTGTCTGTCTTATCCAGCAAATGAAGTGGCTGGCTCAGCTAAAAATACAGGAGAGGGGGCGGGCGGTGGCTCTTAAAGAAGCAGCAGCTGTGCAGCAGCCCGAGAAGAAACCACAAAAAGAAAAAAAAAAAAAAATCAGATCCACATCAGGACGCTCGGGCCGCACGCATGGAGGACAGGATGCTGTAGGGGGGGGGGGGACGAGCACTTCTTCACAGTGATGCTGTGATGCAGTGTTTACTGTGCGCACCCAAGTGGAAGGGATGTATGTCAGATACGTGCAGAGAGCCAATAAAGTGGTAATTAATTAAAGCTGGCCGGAATTTATGAATGATGTAATGCTTATCCAGGCCACTGATGAACTTGGGTACCATCAGGTTCATTTCAGTGCTTCCCTCTCCAAAGTACCTGTTGGCCTGTCCACCTTGCTGCCTGTCACTTCAGCACAATGGACAGCGCCCGGGATGTGCCACTGCGCATGTCCTCTGGGGAGCAGCAGGGGTGAGACAGGTGGAGGTGAAGGGGCGGTGACGTTTGACCAGTGACGTGCAAAATAAAAACACAGGGGGCTCAAACTCCAGCTGACAACCAAATGTCAATACACACAAAACAAAGCAGAGAACTTTCTTGTTCATA
>JAOXYL010000113.1:14833742-14852073 GCA_028564955.1 Terapon puta | reverse complement strand
TTCACACAAACAAAGTAAATCCCATAGTTTATGCACTTTGCCAAAGGATGACTTGTATCTGAATCCATATTTGGACTGGCGCCTACATGTTGTATTCAGTATTGGAGATGATTCTCTGCTTCTTGTTTCTAGGAGACAACGTTCCTGGATGTTGCTACAATCAGAGACACCAGAACAGGAAAATATGCAAAACTTCCAAAAGTGAGTACAGTATTATTATTTAATGTAGTAACCTGCTCCCTGGTCCAATTAAGTCAAACTGCTGTGTTCGTTTAGTGAGAATCTCTGCCGGCATGCAAATGGGGTGTCAAGCCTTTAGTTTGCCCATTAGTATGAGAAGCATATTTGCATTGCAAAAATGGTAATGGACACATGCACCCAGGCTACTCCCCAACTACAGAAACACACAGGTGCACGCACACAAGCAAACATATACACACGCACCACACACTGAGTCATGATCTGAGATTTCTGAGAGGGAGCCTGTTTGTGTATGTCTGTGTGTGCGTGTTTGTTTATTGGCATCAAAATCTGACAGTTGTAGTCCTTTTCCGCTTCCCTCACCGGCCTCCGCAGAGAGTTGCAGTATGTAGCCATCGTCATCCCTCAGTGAGGGGCCAGAGGTGAAATTTGAAATCTGTTTCCCCTTGGGGAGAGCACAGAGCTCTGCATCATCCCGGCTGGGGTGCTGTTGGAAGCACATCTTCCTCCCTGGCCCCTGAGGAGCTTTGGGAAAGCAGCTCCAGTGCTGACGTTAGCGCAGCACACTTTTGAAAGCAACATACACACTGGTCCCCTCTCTGCTCTGTGTGTTGTACATAAACATATGCGTGTGTGTGTCTGAGTGAGTGCATGTGCCCCAGTGTGTACGTGTACATATGTTTGCATGGTGCGGTCTGCAAATTTGCCTGTGTTGAACGAGATCCCAGAGAACAAGTGCTGCAGACATGATTTTACTCCTTTAAGCAAACACATGGGGCAGCGATAGAAAATAATCAGCCTGAATATGGCACCACAAATCCAATAATGAGACATTTTCCTTCCCTCTGACTTTATCAGCACCCTAAGGTTCGCAACGTGTTCAACCTGGACTTCCCAGACAGCAACCACCTTGCCAAAACTCTGACCATCGTGTCAGGTCCAGACACAGTGAATCTGACCTATCATAACTTCTTTGCCTCAAAGGAGAAAGTGACCCAGGTAATAAAGCCGCTGCATGCACTTACTGTGATATTCATTGGCACTGTGGCCCCTTCCGGTAGCTGTTTACAATGTCCTCCAACTTTCTGCCAATTGATCCCCTCTAATTGTTCAAACACAGTCATAGGCAATTAGCTGTCACACAGTGAGGCTTTGCTTCCCCTCAGCAAGGTGCCCCTCCTCTATATTTTAGCCATTATCAGACTTTATGACCACAATATCCAGATTTAATTAACCGTAATGAAATCACAATTGTGTAGATGCACTATCCTCATTTCCTGTGGTTCTATTATATTAATGCCCTCTAGTGGTGAGTTTGTGTCCATTTAAAATCTTCCAGAATGATGACATTTCCAGGCACAATCCACGTGAAGGTTGAATGTTATACCTCTGTTTGTATTTGCCATTAAACGCACCTCAGAACTGGGCCAACGACATCCTCGCCATCGCCTACAATGCCGCCAGAAGCAATGCATGCAGACAAGTCTTCCTGGAGAAAATGTAAGTGAACATGGTGTCATCTGCCAGGTCAGCTCGTGCTGCTGCAGAGAGAGCAAGCATTTCACTGTGTGTGCAACGGACAGTGTTGGATCACAAGCCTTTGTGTGCTCCCTCTCAGATACATCCGCATTTCTCTGCACACCAACAAGGACGGCAAGATCCCAGTGAAAAAGTAGGTTACAGTGCAACCGTGTGAGGGTGTAGGATGACACACAGTAGTTAGTTCGTACAGTAGATTTCCATATTTCCTACTCAGTATTTCACCCTGTGTTTTTCTCAGTATTTACAAGATGTTCCCTGCGGATAAGAAGAGGGTGGAGAGTGCACTGGCAGCAGCTCACCTCCCCAAAGGAAAGGTTAGAAAATATAGATGTTTCGGTGTGTTGGCTGTGTAGTCCATCTATTTTTCAGGATGTTCTTACTGCAGTATTCTTTGCCTTTTACCTTAATATCCTGCGGATTATTAGCTCAAAGACTCATACATAATTTACAGTTACAGGCAAGGTAAAATTTGGGGAATTTTTTTTTGTGGTTACAATTTCTGAATTTATTTATCTACCTTTCAGTATGACACCATGAAGCCCGATGTATTTACCGAGTCTGCCTTCAAGACCTTTCTGACAAATCTGTGCCCCCGGCCTGAAATCTATGAGATCTTCACTTCTTAGTGAGTCGATTTCTCCTGTGCTTCACTGATCATACCCTGATGTGGCCAAATAGACCTCGATACAGGATTTTATCTATTTATGCAGCTAAAACACTATACTATATACTATATCTTCTTTCTTCAAATGCTCATCTGATTTCATATGTATAAGTAATGAAGCCAGATACATGCTTCTTTACATACTCTAATTTAGTAGCACAAAGCCTTTTGAGCCTGATGCATTTATTCATTAGTTGCCTGGCAGGGGCTCAGGTGGTGGTTGGTGTGCCGTGAAAGGCAAGAGCAACGTTATGTGCAGCGCTCATGCGATTGTCACGCCTCACTGTGCCCTCCAGCTCCAACAAGCCCACCATGACAAAGGACAACTTCACCAAGTTTCTCAATGAGAAACAGAGGGACTCCCGACTCAACGAGGAGCTGTTTCCACGTCTGCGACAGGACCAGATCAAGGCTCTGATTGACAAATACGAGCCCTGCTCCTCTAATTCAAACAGAAGTGAGCTTCATTGAGGATGACGTTACATAGAGCTCTTGCAGGTCAGAAAACCATTTTCTACATGAATGTGTCTCTCTTGTTCCTCTGCAGATCTGATTTCTCCAGAAGGTCTCTTATTCTTCCTGATGGGGCCGGAGACTTCAGTTGTCATGCAGGACAACCTGGCCAAGTGCCAGGACATGAGCCAGCCCATACCCCACTACTTCGTCAAGTCCTCCCACAACACATACCTGACAGGTCACATGTCACATTTGAGTTCATTAATTCTCATCCTAAATCAGCACCAGAGGATCATTTTGGGGGGATTTTTCATTCTGTGTTTTGCAGCTGGTCAGTTCTCTGGCGTGTCCTCTCCGGAGATGTACCGTCAGTGTCTGCTGTCCGGCTGCCGCTGTCTGGAGCTGGACTGCTGGAAGGGCAAACCTCCAGATGAAGAGCCCATCATCACCCACGGCTTCACCATGACCACTGAGATCCTCTTCAAGGTGCTTATACACAGTTTCAGGCACACCCTCAGTGGGGTTTCCCACACTCTTACAATCACATTTTAAACATCTACATGATATGCACTAGTCTGCTCTTACATCTTTTTAAATCAACACAACAGGGATGTAAACAAATACAAATACATTATTTGATATGAGCAGATCAATTTAAATGGCAATTCAATTTTTGTAGTAATATTTGTGTAAACTTTGTGAACAAAAGTGAAGCTTTGTATCTCACACCTCGCTTATGACAGTAGACTCGACAGCTTTTCAGATTTTTAAGAAATTCAAACTTTTTTATTTTTTTTCTGGACCTCTCATTGCGAGCACATCCTCCTTTTTAATAAATTAGACTGTACAGTGTAACCCAGTAAGCAATTATATTTTTTTGTCCATGGCTTTTAAAGTCTTTCTCACTTTCGATTCATGTGGACCTTCTCCCGTCATATAACCCACACCTTTTAAAGACAAATCATGCAATATGGAACAATTATATGTATTTCATTTAAACTTACTTACTTCACAGTACACGCTGCAAATACAATTTATACTTTGTGGATAGTGAAATTCATATATATAACTTTATAAATGTCAGCAGGGAACAAATGAACACACAAAACGAAGCAATATAGATGATTTACAACAATGTGTGGCGTGTAAGCCAACCAAACTTCTTGTGAGTATTTCCTTGCTGTTGTCTCACATAAATCTTTGGCCTTTTCTAGTAAATGGCCCTAGTTTCCTGTTCGCACAGTTTGCATTGTTTCACCATGACATCTTTGTGTATACAATTGCCAGAAGCTGTGCGTGCCTAGAGTGCCACAATGTGTCGTGGGTATCACAAATAGCCTGTAAATTCACAGATTGCCTTTTATTCATGCCCGTGTGCACACTGCATGGTAAAGAGAGCAGAGGGGCTTAAAATCACACAGTGTCACGCAAACACAGACACACACATACACACACAGGCAGGCAGCACCGTCATCCTCTCACATCCAACACTTCCATTTAAGGGCAGACAGAGCGCCGCGGTCCCCGGGGCCCGGCCACAACACCTCAGTTCAGTTTACTGTCAGCCTCTGGATGTGATAGGTTTGGAGCTGACCTCAGGGCATGTGCATAGAAGCAATAGTTCTGCACTTTGTCATGTTGTCTCCTTTCATCTTCCACGAAAACGGCCATGATTGGCTCAGTCTGTTGATCTCCTGCTTTTGTGTGATTTGAGTGATTTTATTGTCTTTGTGGCCTTGTCTTGTTTTTCACTGTTTGCTGCTGTGTCATCAACTTGATTTCTACATCTCTCTTGCCAGTTGTATCACTTCAATCTAAATACAATAAAAATGAAAGTACAGCTAAATGCACAATAAACAACAACAACAATAAAAACGGACTTTTTTTATGTGTGACAGGATGTGATTGAGGCCATCGCTGAGAGTGCCTTCAAGACCTCACAGTACCCCGTCGTCCTCTCCTTCGAGAACCATGTTGACTCGTAAGTCGTAGGCTTTTCCATGACCTCATGCCAAGTAATGCTATTAACGTAGTGTAATAGTGTTCAGATGCCATTATCCCAAATGGAATACTGATGGAGCATATTGAAGATGTAATTGAACCATTCGCTCTGGCAGCAATAGTGGACTGTGACAGGTGTTACTCTGCTTTGTTCCAGGGTGAAACAGCAGGAGAAGATGGCAAACTACTGCAAAACCATATTTGGTGATGCCCTGCTAACAGAGCCGCTGGACAAATACCCTGTGCGTACACTGCTGCAACACAGCCCTCTGTCAAAATAATGGAGTTAGATAAAGTTTATGTATTGGGGGATCTGTTAAAATGGAACGCTTTGCTCTGATAAATTAGATATCGGATTATCATGTTATACTATGAGACTCAGCTGAGGTCCGCAGTCTAACCGTGTTAGCATGAAAGCAATAAATGGCAATGTTTGTCCTCTTTCCATCTCTGATAGGCGAATAATAACACAAACTTTGTATATAGAGCGCTTTTTAGCAGCATTTCACAAAAAGATAAAAATGGATTAAAACAATAAAAATGACATGTGAATAGATAAGATGAAATGAGATCAAATAGAATTCACACACAGATGATCGATTGTGGGGCCCCAACTGCAAAAGCCTGGTAAGCCCTTAGTCACCGGTCAGGCTCTGTGAACGACGAGAAATCCACTATCAGCCGATCTAAGAGGGCGCCTGGGTTCATAAGGAGTTTCCAGATCTTTAATATGATTAGGGGTCTGGTCATGCAAAGCCTCGAAGGTCAGCAGTAACATTTTAAAATCAATAGGATCAAAGGGAAGCCAGTGCAGGGAGGCAGGTACTCCCCTTCTTTTGAACCAGTGATAATCCTTGCTGCAGCATCTCAGTTCACGGCCATTTATAGAGGCCCGAGAAAAGGCCGCACAGAGGGCACTCTGGATATATTAAAGGAAGATGAGAACACTAAGACCACTCCCACATCTGTACAGTAAATATGTGGCTACAGCTAGCATTAGTTAGCTTAGCTTAGCTTAGCTTAGCATAAAGACTGGACATAGGTGAAAACAGCTGGCCTTATTTTCTTTAAAATCCCCACATTTGCAAAGAAAATAGGAAGAGATTGATTTTGGTTTGACCAGTGCTAGTGCAACCAGGGGCAAGTAGTTTTGGTCATTGTCCATCATTTTCTTTTTTTTTATCTGTAACATTTAGCTGAAGCCGGGCCAGCAAATTCCCAGTCCAGCTGAGCTCATGGGTAAGATCCTCATCAAGAACAAGAAGGGCAGCCATGACAAGCCGGCCCAGACTAAGAAAACCAACGCGGCAGCCGCTGACCAGACCACGACCACAGCTGCACCCACTCAGGACCCAAACTCCGCCTCCCAGGATCCTGCCAACCCAGCACCCAGCACCCAGGAAAACCAAGCTGGAATAGGTAAACCTCAAGCCAAATCAGATTAGGCCTGTTTAATTTTTTTTTTACGTGTCACTGACATTATGTTTCCGTGTTTAACCAGAGGGGGAAGCAGCTGTGGAGGACACCGAGGAGCAAGAGGACACAGAGGAACAGGATGAGGAAAAAATGAAGACATCAGATGAGGTAGAGCATGCGTTGGCGATGACAGTTTTATTGCGTTACATCATCCGCATGCGGCAAAGACGCTTCAAACATCTGTTAACTTCCTGTCAATCCCCCACAGGGCACAGCTGGACAAGAAGTAACAGCGTATGAGGCCATGTCATCCATCGTCAACTACATCCAGCCCAACAAATTCATTTCTTTTGACAATGCCAGAAGTATGTCTCAGCCCGAGCTCAGACAAGCACACAGCATATACTAAAATCAGACGTACACCAATCAAAGCCAGTGAGAGTTATGCAATTCTTATTCCCCTTCTTTTCTTCCTTCACAGAGAAAAACAAGAGTTACGTCATCTCATCTTTTGTGGAGACCAAAGGGGAGGCCATGATTGCCAAAACTGCCGTTGAATTTGTGGAGTATCCTTAAAGAGTACTGCAGAGCGCTGTTGTCATGCTCTAAAATCTGGCAACACGTGTTAGACAATGCAGTTGATTGAAAGATATATATAAAACTGTGCTTCCTCAACCATCTGTCTTAGATACAACAAGAGGCAGATGAGCAGGATCTACCCCAAAGGCACAAGAATGGACTCATCCAATTATAACCCCCAGCCTTTTTGGAACGTGGGCTGCCAGATGGTGGCGCTCAATTACCAGACCATGGGTAGATATGGACACATGTAAAATGTCATGTAACCACTTAAAAAGTCATAAATGTGTCACACTCCATGAGAGGATGTGACTGCACGCTGTTTCTTTTCACCCACCACTTGAGTTTGACATGTTTTAAGTGCTGTGTCCTGAACCGGAGCTCCTGTCTTTCACCACAGTGGGGCAGTGTTGCACCTCTGTGTGCTGCACGGGCCTCTGCATCCCTCTGCTTTGCATCCCAGATGCTCGCTGCTCCTCCTTGTGCTGAAGAGAGGGGGCATGAATGGGCTACTTGTCTCTCTTTCCAGATTTCCCCATGCAGCTGAACATGGCTCTGTTTGAATTCAATGGGAGGACGGGCTACCTGCTCAAGCATGATGTCCTGCGTCGCAGTGACAAGAAGTTTGACCCCTTCTGTGACAGGATCGACACAGTGGTGGCGAGCACACTGACCATAAAGGCAGGCTCATAACCTTGTTACTCTTGTGATTCCTTTCCCAGTGATGTGTTCAGCATTGTAGTATCTGTGCAATACAAAAAGAAAACTGCTCAAAAAGTAATAAATACTGACTTTAAAGCTGCAAGTAAAGCTGAAGATGCACCCTTTATGGTATTGTTTGGGGAAACTTATAAACAAATCATGAAACGTTAGTATAGGCCAGTATAGCATATTGTTTTTGCTCCTCTAAATTGAGTAATAAATTAGCCTTAGGAGCCTTAGGAAATCTTTGTGTGTGTGTGTGGCCATGTTTGCTTGGTTTTCTCTCCAGTTTAGATGCAGAGTCTGTAATAATACAAGCATCCTGCTGAGACTGATACATGGTTCCTGGTATTCAGCAAACTCTGCATGAGTGAAGGCCTCGGCTCTATTTATATCCACAGTGTCCTGAACATGGGTCCACAAACACTGCACATCCACACTGTTAACCACTCCATACATCTCCTAAAGTCTCACTCACCTGCCTCAACAGATCTATTCGGGCCAGTTCCTGTCTGACAAGAACGTGAAAACGGGGGTTGAGGTGGAGGTGATTGGGCTGCCGGGAGACCCCAAAAAGAAATATCGCACCAAGTGGTCCACCACACCCAATGCCATTAACCCAGTGTGGAATGAGGAGCCGTTTGTTTTTGAGAAGGTGTGTGTCGTTAGACAGACATGTATGTCAATGCAGGTATTTGGAGGAGCTCAGTTATTGTAGCTCACTGTGCTACTGCCATTGGTCTTAATATGTCTGTTGCTGTTACGATGGATAGATCCTGCTCCCAGAAATGGCCTCTCTCAGAATTGTGGTCCATGAAGAGAACGGCAAATTCTTGGGACACAGGATCATCCCACTTTATGCCATCCAATCAGGTCAGTGAAGTTGGAAAAAGAATAAAAGCTTCATCTGATCTACATCATTTTAAACACCACTGAGTCATCCAAGACCTCAGTATGTTTGCTGACTTGTTGAGACTAGATTCTGCATCAGTGGGGAGATGCTGTCTTGTTTTTATTATCCAACGGGATTTGTTTTATGCCATGCAGGTTTCCATCACATCTGCCTGCGAAGTGAGAGCAACATGCCGCTCACTCTGCCCGCTCTCTTTGTGTACATCGAGGTCAAGGACTACATCCCTGCCGCCTTTGCAGGTGCTTGGTTTTCACTTGTGTTTTTGCAAAAGAAAAACCCTCTGCTGCAGATAAAACTGATGTAGTTTGAATTTGTGGTGCTTGATGATATGTCATAGTATTTACACACGCTGATATTTGTCTTTGGTTTGAGTATGAATTATTGTTGCCTTGTGCACTGATGTGTTCGACTCCATTTCAGATTTCACGGATGCCTTATTTAACCCAACAAAGGGCACAGAGAAGACCACAAAGACCTCAAAGGAGGTAACAAAAGCACTAAATGAAACCTTACTCAGCCATAATCTATTATTGATATATCAGTAATGTTCCCAGCCCTCCCTTAAATCCTTAACAGTGCTAATTAGCTTCTTGGAAGATGACCAGCCTTGTTAGATTGTGACGTTCCTGTCCTTTTTGTGCCCACGCAGTCATCCTCTGACTACGTTTCTCCCTACGAGTTGCCTCTTGTGGCCCAAACCCCCACGGACAAGGATAAGGAAAGTGAAGCTCCTGCTGCAGGTAATGAAGCTTGTGAAGGTGACAAGGTTCAAACTTTTTTGCCCCAAAGATACTGGGCTTCAGTATGGTTCTTGTAGAAGTGTTGGATTGAGAAACCAGATTTTCCACTTCCTGTAGAAAAGGCCGCAGCTGAACCTACACCACCTGTTGAAGCCAATGACCAATCGTCCCAGTCTCCACCTGAGGCAAGCACAGAAGAATCTAAAGAAGAGGCCGAAAACAAGCCAGACAACCCTCAACCTGCCGAAGAGCCTTCCCCAGCTCCTGACAGCACTCCTGCTGAGGAGCCGGCTCCAGATGCAGGAAGTGCCACAGCTGAGACCCCTCCTGAAGCAGTTTCTCCCCCTGAAGAGGTGGCCCCTGAACAGGTAGCCCCTGAGGAGGTGGCCCCTCAGGAGGTGGCCCCTGAGGAGGTGGCCCCTGAAAAGGAAGTGTCTCCAGAGCCCGAGGCAGCACCTGAAACCAAAGAGGAGCCAGTGAGTGAGTCCAGTACAAACCCTGAGCCCACTTCAGATGATAAACCAGGCGCAGAAGCTGCCACGGAGGAGCCTGCTACTGTGGCTGTGGTCTGTCCGCCGAAGTCTGCAGATGCAGACGGCTCATCTCAGCCTCCGACATCCAGTGGAGGTAACACTGCTGAACTTTTCCATTTTGTCAATACCCTGCAGAATAGATTGCAGAGGGAAGATACAGGCCAATTTAGACTTTGAATAGTTTTATTATGAATACATATCCACTGCTGACACAAGTAGGAGGTCTGTCACAATAAATGTGTTTCTGCCACAGAGCCTTCAACTGTGACTACTGAAGAACTGACACAGCACAAGAACTATCTGAAGGTCATCAAGCGGCAGGAGAGAGAAATGAAGGAAGCAGAAAAGAAGTATCAGAAGAAAGGAGAGGACCTCATTCAGAAATACTCTGACTCCTTCAAGGCCATCAAGAAGAAGGCCTCGGTGAAGAAAAAAGAGTAAGGGGACTCATTTGTTGTCTTGAGGCTTTTCAAAGTCACTTTCTAGCTGAAATATGGTGGGAAAATAAATGTTCGACAGAAGACAATTTGATGGTTTTGTACTTTGATGCAACTGAGCAATTGGTCTTTTTCTGTAGCAGTAAATTCTGCAGCATATTAATATTGACCCACTAATGAAGTTGTTGTTGTTGTTTTGGTCAGTGTCATTAATGAGATCGTATTTAGAGGCACGGAGAATATTCCTCGGCTAATGTGTTTTTCCAGCTGAAGCAGAATGTTAGAGGATGAAGAGAACAGCTAAATGAATATGGACTGCAGTGCTGTTCGCTCAGTCCCCCACACAAAGCTTTCAGGACAAAATGTGTGTCATTCAAGGCCAAATAAGCATATCTGTAGGATTCCGATGGATATACACTCATTTCTGCACTTGCAGAGGTGTCGACTGTCAGTCAATAAACTCTATCACCCTCGCTTATGTCCTGCTATGCTATATCATGTGTCCTCTAGGGGAGGCGGAAACACCTCTGAGTCAGATGTGAAGACGGAGCGAGTGCAGGAGCAGAAAGAAAAACTGCATGCTGAGCTGCAGGCTTTGTGGACGGAGCAGTACGATCAGCTGAGGAAGAAAAAAGAGCAGTTTGCTACAGAGGTAAGAAAAGTAGAGGTTTACATTTAAAGCCCCACTAAATGTCGGCTCACTCAACATTTGTTTCCCATTTCCCCAGCAGTAGTGGTGGAAAGTAACCCAAACATAAAAGTAACTTAAAGCTGCACAAATACACATTTTTATATCGACAAGGGGTCAAATGACTATTTGTGATGTGTGAGAGAGAATTACACAGAATTATTAACATTGATTTTGATGATATGAACATTTCTTTCTGTGCGAACAGATTGTAAATTAAAAATGAGCCATTTCCCACCTTTCTCAGTTTTCTGTTACAGCCTGTTCCCAAAAAATCCAACATAGCACATTTTCACTTTCAACTCGTCACATATAGATGCTTGGTCAGGACCCCTTGGCATTACTTGTTAAAGCATCATCATGATCACTATCCACTGGGCAGCGTCTGACAATAGTTTATATTCATATGGACCCAGTAATACTTTGATCCCCCAAAGTCATGATGGAGCGGCCCTTCAGCAACTGTGCTGCTTAAGTAGTTGAATCTGTTTAACTGATTTTATGAGTATAAAACAGCTTCTGCTAACTTCATAGTCTTTATGAGAATAGAAATTGGGGCTGTGTATTTGTCTCATAGTTGGGAGATAGTTCACTTTATTCTTCCATCATTGATATTCTTCTCAAATGCACCAAAACTTTCTTTATTTTTAGATGTCATCCAGATATGAATTTTTTTTTTTGTAAATGGGTACCTGAAAGTCAAGATCTGCCCCTCGTCCTGTTGCAGCCTGTTTTCATGTGCTCTTCATCCAACCGCCGCTCTCTTCATACCCACTGCTTGGCTCTCTTCATTACATCAAATGAGCCATCCCAAAAATAGGAATTCATTTCTATGCTTCTGGATGCATTCACATCTCTCAGGAAGCACCTAATTTCACCTCTCTATGCCGAGTGTCTGGGAACACGGGCAAGCAGCCAGAGCTTCATAGGTCCTATTGATTGGGCACTAGACCCAGGTGCTCTGGGGTACTTTTAGCACAAGCTCTGAATCTGCATTAGACTGAGGGGTCAATCAGGTAACTCTTTTTTGGGAAGCCATCTCTCTAAACAGAGTGGGGGAGCCAGCATCTCCCTCACAGGTCTTAGGCCGAGCGCTCTTATCAAACTTAAAGTCAATGTTTGTGCAAATCACCAACAGAGGGCTAAACTTTTGCTTGGCTTAAAGAGGAGAGACTTAAATCACACACAGCATGGACGTTCTTATTTAAGGCTGCCCAAGTCTCATTTTCTAGCTTTATCCTGACTGCGATGGTGTGACTTCCTTCTTCTATTGTGACAGAGGCTCGCCAAACTGTTGGAGGCGGCCACGGAGAGACACACCAGTGAACTGAAGACCCTGGAGAGGTGCGAGCACACATACAACACGTTTGGGACATGCTGTACACACTGAGAGTGCAGAGGGCTTTGCCGCTGAGTGTGTCCAATCTGTGCCTGATTTTGGTGTGACTCTGTGTGTGTGTGTGTGAGTGTGTGTGTCTCATCTGAGGTGAAACATTTGACATTTTGCAGAGACAATACCTCAAATAATGAATGAATCACCTCAATGTCCTTGGCTGGCTTATGGTGTTGTGTGTGTATTATCCCAAGTCCCCAGCTGGCACATGGTTATCTCAGGATAACCATTATCCAACAGGTGTTTAAACAGCAGTAGGGAAGCGAAGGCAGCCCTGGTCATCTACCTGCCCACACGGACTCTATAACATTGCATTTAAGACTTCCTTTCACTGAAAAGGTCACATCACAGACACGCAGACCTGCAGGTCCTTTTTAACGGGGAAAGGTCATTTATGGGGACTTTTCATTTTCAGATTTCAAGTCAAGCAGGAGCCCTCATGCCTTCTCTCTCTTTTCTTTGTTTTGCAGTGAGACCAAAGAAAATAAGAAGAAATCAACCTCGAAATCTTCCTGCTCTGATAAATCAAAGTCAGTTCACAGCATGGTCTTACTTTACTTTATGATTAATTTCAGTTTTGCTAATTTTACAGAGTTACAGCTTATTGTTCAAAATGAAAAAAAATGAGAGGACCAATGACCACATGGCATTACACATGAAGTCTGGCTTGATTTAATGAGTCTTTAACATTATGTACTAGTGGTTTTATTGATAATTATAATGATCTTCTCTCAGGCTAAAAAAGGCCTCAAGCACAGAGCTACTGGATGGGAATAGTCAGCCGGATGGTGCAGTAAGTAGTCTTTTAAACTTATCAAAAGTGCTTTTTAGCATGTATGGTCAACTAAAGGGGTAGTTTGATTAAAAAAAAGGAAATATGTGTATTTGCCTCTAGTTGTTAGATAAAAGATTAGCACCACTCTGCAGGTGGCTGCTGGTTAGTTTGTCTTAGCACAAAGACTGGAAACAGTAAACCGAACCCAGGACACACATAGCCTAGATCTGTAAAGCCATTGCTAAATACAATATAACATATAAAGACTGTTTTCAGTTTGTATGATAAGCTAACCACCTCCTTCATATTTAACAGGCATCAAATTCTGAAGTAGATAGCATATAAAAGCACACCCCAAAATGGTGAACTATTCCTTTAAAGGAAATCCCTACCTGAAGCCTGAAGCTACAGATTCACATGCTTCCTCTACTACCATGTTCACGTGTACCTGAAACAGTATCATAGCTCGCACTAAACATCCACTGGTCTATTCAACACATGTTGCATTCAGCAGTGAAAATATTGTTTCAAAGAGACTAAAGACAAAATACCACCTTAGGCATGTTGCAGCTCTTTCCTTTCATACAACTGCACACATGTGCACATACACCCACATGCTTACTCACAGATACAAACACACACACACACACACACACACACACACACACACACACACACACACACACACACACACACACACACACACACACACCAGTATGCACATTCACCCACATACCACCCACCCACACACACGCACATACACAAGCTTTTAGGCCATAGGCTGGGCTTGTCCATTACTCAGAAGCTGTTTACAGGGAGCAGGCTAATCCATGTGTGTTCGATGACTCACTGAGCTCTGCTCTTGTTCCTCTGTTGGCTCATCAAGATTCAGACCTTCTGTATCTGGGTTAAAGACCCCGCCATTTCACTCTACGATTCTCTCAGATCGACTCTGCATGGCAATGAAACTCCCCATATCCCCCCCATACATTAGGGTTGCGCTGCAGCTCATTTTGATCTACTTAATCAGCATTTGGCCATTAATTGAGGTTATTTATAATGCAATCACTTCTTTAATCAGCAGAGCCTCTGTATTGAATGACCATCTGCAAAAAGGGCTGTGTAACTGAACTGGACAAGTCCAACCTGTTGTGACTGAACTGTATTGATTTTCTCACTCAGGTTGCATCCCATGGGTGCATTCCTCCCCAGATATACACACACATACACTCAAGCGGAGGAACATGAGCAGACAAACTGCTTATAGACATGCAAACAGTCTTTTTCCCTCACTGGGTACCACAGGCACACACACACACACACAAACACACTCCAAGACAGACTACAACCACAGATCGATTGTACTTTTCCACAGCGAGATGTTGTATTGTACTTTATTGTATTGTTACAGTCTTCAGATTACAGCCCACAGCAAGAGGCTCTGATGAAGAAACAGGCTGCTACACTGGAGGAAATCACAGCCCTGACAAATCAGGTACACACAGACACCAGAGTACACTTGTATTTGTCACTCAGTGACTTATAGCCCATTTTGAACAAAAACAGTGGATCTAAAATAGAAAATAAAAGTCACTTTTGCACGTTCCAGTGTGTGTTTTCAACACAACTGAAAACAAGTAAAGAAAAAGACTGATGACAGATTTACCTGCTAGCAACAGGCGGCACTTGGTTACCATCAGAAAGACTTTCTTTTTTTGCACTGTAACTAAATATAGTTCCTGGTTCTTTGTGAAAAAGCATGTTTAGTTCCAGTGTTCCTCTTGGTCTCCTCGTACAACACTTGTGGTATAAACTCAAAATGTGATTACTTACCTTGTGTTTATTTTGTTACTAACTTAGGGACCATCTTCCAAAATTGCAGGTTTTCCCCCATAAAGTGACTGAAATGGGACATAATACATGTATTTGTACCACAAATTCTATCACACATACATGCATATCCAAACATCTCTAATTCAAACCACGGCAATAACAAATCTTCTGTTTTTCAAATATCGTCAATGGTCCATCTGTCCATTCGATGGTTACACATAGTGTTGATGGGTGACACATCCACTTTAGGCGTTTGAGAAAGTACAAACCAAGCTCCCACCGCTGTAAATGATGTCAGAGCACTTTTATGACAATGCTTTGCTTTGGATTGGTGAAATCTTGGCAGTTGGCATTGAGAAAAGGGGTGTTAGATAGTTAAGACACTGACGCGTGAACGCCAGATGGATGGTGTGTTTTTATGTCTGACCAATAGTATTAGTCTACAAATACAGCGTTTGATATTGAGATTGAAAATGTGGGAGGAATTCAAGTGCAAACAGATTAATGAAAAAAAGATAACTTCCTTCCAACATACAAGCTAATCTTTGCTGTATGTCTTTAACATCACCATTGAGCCATTTTCCCTTAATACAGGCACATTGCCACGTCATCAAATATCCTGAAATAGCTCATCATCATCCTTATTTAAAAATAAACCCATGCCCTGGGTTCAGGCCAGTTCCCTTGCTTGAGATTAGCAGTGATCTTTATTGTTACTGGTGCCAATACATCAGTCTCCAAAGATTATGATAAGCACCTGTCAGAGAAAAGAAACAGTGAAAATTCCAATGTGTCCTTTTGACAAACCCTTAACCTCTAAAAAACCTTCGCCCATCGTGTCCGCAGCTCAATCAGGAGGCCATGAAGGAGCATGAGCAGAAACTGAGGTCCCTGCAAGCAGATGTGAGGGAGGCTGTCAACGCCTGTGTGGGGGCCCACTTCCCTGATCTCGTTGACCAGGCTGGAGACAAGAAGGTGGAGGGAGTGGGCTGCTATGGAGATGTCTTCCTGGGTTAGATGTGCCTTTGGATCCCATACCACTGTAACCATGTTTGTACTAGATGCTTTTCACAATTATTAAATCTTCTTTCAACCCGTTATGTAACCTACAGCCAGAGCGTAATCAAAGAATAGTGGAAGATTATTCAGTTAGGGAAGCTCTGTGTGAAATTTCAATTTAGAGGTGCTATTCATAGAGTTCTTTGGGGAGTTTTAGGCCAAAATGGTGTCCTGTAGTCCAAACATTAGATTTATTTCTGCCCCTTTTCACCAATGAAAAAACAGCCTATTTACAGCAACAAATGTCTTCCAGATAAAAGCCCATTAATAAAAGCCTAAGTTTGGTGCTCGCAAGTCTCTTTTCTGTTCTGGTAATGAGATCAAAAATGGGACTAAATGTAGCAAGCATAATGTGGCGGCAAAAACACGTTATCAGACTCTGCAGGCTGAATCAAGACAATGACTCCATCTGTCACACTTCAGCGCATGGTGTGTGATAGGCCATGAAGCCCCAGAAAAGCATTCACTCGAATATTTAGGTGTGTTGTGGTTGTACAAAAGGGTGAATAGGTACTAATAAAGTGCAATTTGCATTGTGCAGTGTGTGTGCTTTATTGAATATGTTTACTTTTCAGTCTTTCACTTAGCTGGATAATGTTGGGGATATGATGTTTGTCTGGCTTTTCACATCACTGTTTAGAGGGTTTGTTGTTGTTTTTGTTTATTTTACCAGCTAACATGACATTTATATGAAACTTGACTATGTTGTTTCCATGCCACAGCAGTCCATCTTATTACGGGCATGTCCAGGTGTCTTAAACCACGATATGACATTTACATGCACAAATCCTATACTCCAAAGTGATCACAACCAGGATACTAATCTGCCTGCATTGAGAGAAGCACTCTCTTTTTTCCAGTAAGGCCCTGTTCACACACATTATCCACATTCACACCTGCAATGATGCCCTGTCTGCACCGTTCACACCTCACGAGCCGCTGGGCCTCACACAAAAAAGCTGGAAATGAGGGAGGGGAAGCATCTTTTTCACACACTGGCAACCTTCTGTCTCTGACCTTAAGGCTTAAGTGTGTTTCCATCCCCCGCTTTTATGCACATTTTCAATTTCAGCATAAAAAATCCATCCCTGAAACAAAAAAAAAGTTTTGACACTTAGAGTTTGTGTAAAGCCATGGCACCTGACTGAGAATTAGGGCTGCAGGCTGTTTATCTTGATGACTCCTAATATTCCCACTATCAGCAACAACAGAAAACTTCATTTTAGTCAGAAACATAGTCATAACCATATTTATACTTTTCATTTATGATTTGCTTGAAATCCTGTTAACCAGTATTATATGTTTGCATAGAAATGTGACTCCTTAAAACCAACTAATATTTGCATGCAGCCCCAGGTCACAGGGTCCATGCCAGATGTGTGAATAATTTCTAAGGGCCAAAAGAGTTAAAACTATCTAGTATATCACAGCAGAATTTATAACTCTGTTTTACCACCCAGAACATCATCTTGTGATCCTTCCAGTTTATTCTGTGTGTTATGAAATACAGCAAGTAGATATTCACATGTATTTAAAAATGAAACATTAATTACAAAAACTGAATGCAAAAGAAGCACGTGTTAGGTTACCTTTTTGTTGACCGAAATCCAGGAGTGCAATCAGCAGCAGTAACGTGAGTGAAGAGCCGCACATTCCCCACTGTGTCTTTCTCTCTCAAACCAAAAACCTCTACACTGGCCACTGTAATTTGCCTCATTATTGTACGACTGATTCATAATACCACGTAATTGCAGTGTCTTTTCTCTCCAACTAATACGATAGATTAAGTGCTCTTTTCAAAACAGAGCCATGATAAAGACACGTGGACTGAAGAGAATGCAGCCAATTTGGATTCAAAACTGAGAAACGTTCCAAGTTGATTTCAGCTCCATATATAGGACATTAAATCACAGGGACTGAGGCAACCTGCCACATCAATGAGCGACGCTTGTTTCTTCAAGTGTTTACACGCACATGCATGCATTTATTAATGAGCGTGGCTTTTTCTCTGACTCATCGTCCAGAGCAATCTGTCCCCTTGTCTTATTTCCTTTTCGGTGCAACACCCTTCTTCTGAATCAAACGACATGACTGACATTTAGAAGCGGGGGGGATCAGGACGAACCACGTCTGGGAGACACAGCTTGTGCCTGAGAGTCCTGCCACCTCATGCACAACACAGATGAACTGTGAGCTTTAGAGTGCGAAACCAGTCAGCCCTGAATCACTGGGCTGATAATCTTACATAAGACGAAGACAACTCCGGCAGTCTCATACCAGCTGGAGAAGGGATGGCCTGAGCAGGATTTTTAACCACTGGGCAACACAGGTGCTGGATGGAAGACAGAAGACATAGAAGAAAGGAAGTGTTTCATCACACACACACACACACACACACA
>JAOXYL010000113.1:14807201-14829481 GCA_028564955.1 Terapon puta | reverse complement strand
AAATGACAGACCCGGGCTTGCTCTTTCCCTCTGCCTTCAGTTTTCATCCTTAGCTATGTTAGTGTCACTAACACACACACACACACACACACACACACACACACACGAGAGAGGTGTCAATCTTGGCAAATGAGAATAAGAAGGCAAGTGAGTGTTTTTGTATCAACATGCTCACGTCTCACAGGAATAATGTTGACTTCTTTCACCATATTAGTGAAGTGTGTGTGACGCTGATGGGATGTTCCAGGTTTTGCAGGATTGACAATTCCTTCTGAGGAGAATGTGTATGTACCATATTTCACTACAATCAGGATATTTATGTCCACCGACTGTCATCAGAGAGAGATGTGGAAATATTCCACGTGTTGCTAAAAACATGGCTTGTTAGTGAAATAAAGTTGTTTAACCTTCACTTGGCCCAGGAGCTCATTCATGCAAAACCAACAAAGACATTCTGCACTTCCCCTCTGTGGCGCTGCTTTTCTTCTTCTTCTATCATAATTCTCTTCCATTACCATGGCAAAAGGAGCACAAGCCAGCCACGATGTAGCTGCTAATTCTCTGTTGTCCAAAATGTCTCAGTTTGAGAACTGATATTAGAGCCCCCCTAAATCCGAAGGCTGAGGGAACAGCCTACTGTTTACCATCTGGTTGTGGCAGCCTGGCAAGCCTGAATCAGGGTGATAATTGATGAGAGCAGAGAGAGCAAAGGCGTCGAGGGGCCCGCCTCGTGGCCAATAACATATCAGTGGCCCCCGTGACTGGCAGCTCCTGGTGTGCTGTCAAGGTCTTCAGCTGTAACTCTATGTAATTGTCCTCTCTTCAGCTCTGCCTTGCTATCTGACCTCAATCGTGTGGCAGACATTAAGAATGTAATAAATGTCTGCCATTTCTAAGTTTTAATTATCTGGAAACTCTGAAAACAACGACAAAGTGACTTTTACCAGCGCTGAAAGTCCACACAAAGAGATTCTGCTTTTTAACATGACATTTGCTTTTTGCTGCGGGACAAGCTCAGCGATGATACAAGCACACCATGGTTACACAGTGACAGCGGGCCAGCTGCTGCCTCTTTCCTGGAACGGTAGGCGTGTGAAACCTCAGTTCAACCTAAGACTGCTGTGTCCTTGTATTGAATCAAAGGACATTAGAGGAACCGAATGGACACACAGACACATGATTGTTCTCGCTGAATACAAATGCATCAGTTTAGTGCTTTTGCCCCTGCAGGAGTTGTTATCCCCCACTGCTAAAATGACTGAGCTACCTGTGTTAAGGTGTTACGTAACTGTGAGGAAACAGAAGTCAGGGTTGTGTTTTTGTTCTGATTTTATATTTGGACATAGGAGGTCTGAAAAGAGGTCTGTTATAATGGTGACATATTCTTGGAAAGTGAAATTTCATCATTTTAAATTAAACGTGCGTCAGCTGCCAATATTTTTCTCCTTGTGAATTTGTGCGGGGAACGGAAAACAAGGGTCACCTGAAGATGCATCCTGTTTTTCACAATCCAAGGCAGGTGATAGCCTGAACCACATCACTCTCAGGTGTGCTCAATTAGCGGGCTGAAGATGAAGTAGTCCATGGAGGATGAGGGCATGTTGAGTCACTGGAACATTTTTAGTTACAGTGAATGTGTCGTGCGGAATCTGGTCTCAAATGAACTCCATTTCCTACCTTCTCCTCGTCCACTAATTTAGTCCCAGGTGTTAGTAGCTAAGTGGAGTTACCAAGGGGGTTCAGCCCAGTGTTTTGTTTCCATTTACAGGTTTTGCTCAAAGAACCTTGAGAGATCTGTTGATTTTGTGGCACCGAAAGTGCATTCTCCCCGGTGACTAATTAAGACACTCATGGCTGCGGATAACACCTTAACTTGACACGAGCTTTAATTTCTAATCAGGCATTCAAAGTGGCTCCTGCTTGGGCCAGGCCGACAATGAATGGGAGATCACGCATTTACCATGACATGTCTGCTTCATTGCATACATCTGTCCAATTAGCAAGTCTCATGGTACCAACTCATTCACATTCTGAATATTTCATCCACATTTCATTCATTTCTGCTCAGTTCATTTTTAGCATTCAATGAATGGACGGTAGAGTGGTTTGTATGTCATGCACAGAAGCATGCTCAATAGCTGGTTTATAAGCAGATATATAATACATCCAGCAAAAATGATATAATTATTTCATTTGTCATGTCTTAAAAATGAAAATTATGTAAAAGGTATATAGTACATAGATAGCCATGCCCTGGGGACTGTTTTAAAAATGGATAGTCTATTAAACCATATCTCTTTCTGTATAAAACACGAGCAGCCCCAGCAGAAAGTGTCACCCCACATACAGCTAATCAGCAGTAGCCAAAAGTCTCGGGGCCAACACAATAACTCAAGTGCAGCTTGTGGCCTGTCTGCTAGGACGCAGGCAGTCCAGCCGGCTCAAATCTATTTTTGGACAAACTGTCCCCTGAAAGAGCAGCTAATGTCTCAGAGCATTCAAACTGGAACACCTGATAAGAAGTCTCAGGGTGAGCACCAGCGTTATCAAGCTCTGTGCAACACTCAATGTGAGTTCCTATTTGCTATTTAACCCCCAAAGTGGTTTGACAGGTCTGAGCCGATGCTTTAATTTTGACGATGATCTCAGGTGTTTTTTTTTTTTTTTTTACCAACATACTACAGAGTTCAATACATAGACTGACATGTTGGGATGAAAACTGTGCTATACTGTATGTTAATTTTTGAAGGAGCCATGTGGTACAGTCAACATGTGAATGTCTTGAAAGTCTTCAGACAAGAGATAAATGGATACTCCTTATATGGCCTGCAGGATGTGATGTTGGATAAATAAAGCATGCAAATGGGGTCAAGAGATTCAATTATTGTTACATTAAACACTGACAGATAGACTACTATCTGCATGCTATCACTCCAGATTTCCACTTTTGGGATGTTTAGGGGGTGGAGGAGGTTTACAGAAAAACAGCACACTGAAAGTGTAATATATAATAACAAGATTATAAAAATGCCACTGACATTGTGAGATGGATTCAACAGGTATGGTCCTACTACCCAGCCACTGTAGCCAAGTAAAATTTATACTTTATACACATTTTCCCACTTTGGTCCATGCTGATCTATCTATTCATGTTTCTGACTAGAAATTAATGAACTGACTCATCAGCTGTTAATCTGGCTCCTCCACATTTCATTTAATGCCACCATCACATCAAAATATCAGTTTGCTCAATACTTTGTTATATGATAAATACTGATAATTTCATCGCACTGCCTTTGCAATATTGTCTAGAATCAATTAGAAAGTATTAGCATGCAGACTGAAGATGGTCAAGGTAAACATTGAGCAAGTTTAATATCAGCTCCCTTGGTCTTGTTCAATCATCCACAGAGCTTTATGCATCCAACCCACAGGTCTGCCTCTCTCAGCAATTCAGTGTTATACCTTTTCATTATTTGAACTGAGTTATGACTTCCTCTCTCTCGACAATGCGCATGCTTTGAAGGCAGTCCTGAGGACCTGTGGCTCCAGGCATTGTTAGGCTAAATCTAGACTGGCACTTCTGGCATCACAAGTACTTAAAGCTATTGAAATCTTGCTATTATACGACCTTAAAAATATGCAACAATGATATGAATTTAAGGTGAAAAAGAAAAGTCTGCGTCGTCGACTGAAAGACACCCAGGAGGAAGTGTCAGTCTGTTGATGAATTTCAGTCATGTTTAGATGAGCGACTGCTCCTCAAAGGACCTGCTGAGGGTTTGATGAAGCCGGATGGTGAACAGTGAGGAAGGCAGAACCCCAGCAATGTTTCTCTCACCTCCAGTGTTTGGCGCAGTTTTGGTCCTGCTGAGATTTATATTAGCAATTGAAATTAAATTCTGGTCTTGTGGAGGAGCAGTAGCTGCATAAAGGGTCCTTTTTACACATGCCTGGACAAACCAAGCAAGAGACAAGTGTTTAAATTAGGTGCTTTTGATGTTTGTAGTGGCAGATTCAGTAATTCCCAAAAATAACATTTGAGCGCTGGAAGTGAATTAGATTAATGTATCATTTAATTGTTGAACAATGGGGAAAATTACCTGTGAGCCTTGCAAAGCACATTATAGGCACATTTAGTAAAGCTGTCCATAATCATGGGCATTTGACATTTAATTTCAGCGTACCTGTTGGTAAGCTGTAAATTATCATGCCGATATCCTTACACACACACACAGAGCGGTCTTGTGATTTTGTAATCAAAGTCAGTAAGAGGACTGTATCGCTCAAGCAGAGAGCAGTCGCATCACATCATCTGGACACTTTTTTATTGCATACAGAAAAGAGGCTTTCATTGCATTATTTGAGTTCATTGGATTTATTATTTTCCTTGACAAACAGAAAACCTTCAGGCGATGTCATTATCATGAAACCTTGAGAATGCATAGTTTGAAATTGTTGCACTGCATTCTGATTTGTGGGCGAAGCAAACTGCAAGCAGAACCACAGCATGGGTGGATAGATGCAGCATTTAAAAGGGATGTTGGGAATAAAAAAAAAGGCTATTCATTCCTGCTCATTTTCCCTCCTTCCCTTTGAAGCGAGCTCTCAAAGCCTAATTTCAATCTTCCCTAAAACCTTTTGCAAGAGTCCTGATAACGGTATAGTCTTGAATATAAATGGAACTCAACATAATGAATGCACCATTCATAGATTTTACAAAATGCTGAATTGTCCTTTTCTGTATTTGACTGTTCTATCAGTGGCAGAAATGTGTTAATTAAGTTAATTTGCATTGAAAAAAAGGAAAAATGGGACATTTAAGTTAACCTTACAGACCTCACAGAAAAAAACACAGGCCATGTTTTTCTCCTTGAGTAATTATTCTGTTCAAATAGCATATATTTCTCTCCAGGCGGAGAGTGCTTGGGCTGAATGGATGCTGCCACTGCATAATGGTCCTCAGACGTTTGTTTCCTAGGCAACGTGGGGAGGGCATGTGGAGAGGGAGGTATAAAAACACTGGCAGCTCCTCTCTGAGTCTTACTCTGAGGTAAATGCACTCACTGTCAACACGGGGAGCTTCAGACAACTTGCTACACACTCTCTCTCCCGATTTATCACCTTCTCCCTCGGCTCACTTGAAGGCTCAGCTCCACAAGTAGCTGCTCAAGAATGATGCGGCCGAAAGATCTACGCCAGGGCTCTGGCACCAAGACCTTCCTGGATGCCATGCACGGTGGTAAAGTTCACCTTGCACGCTTCATCCTGGACGCTTTGGACGGGCGCATCATCAACTCCAAGACGGAAAACAGCCGCACTCCGCTCATGTACGCTGTGTGCCTGCAAGACCCCGGGACCAGGGGCAAGTTCACCCGCCTGCTCCTGGAGAAAGGGGCTGATGTTAACTGCCAGGACGAGGATGGTCGCACTGCCCTGAGCTATGCCTGCGAGATGGGTCACCTGGATGTGGTCAAGCTTCTAGTGCAGTTCAACGCTGACCCAGACATCCCTGATGCCTGGGGCAACAGCTCTCTGATGTATTCTGCCTTTTCTGGACACAGTCAGGTTCTGGAGTTTCTGGTCCGGGCTTTCAAAAGACTGGGACTGAGGCTGGACAGGACCAACAATGCTGGTCACTCTGCCATCGAGGTGGCCAAGTTCTTTGGACACAACCAGTGTGTGCAGATTCTGAACTTTCCTAACAGGAGGGGTGTGGGCACAGATGACCCCCTCGCTGATCCGTTCACCAGCGGGGAAGGAGAGTGCCGGCTGCCCAACAGGCTTCCCAGGCACATTTTGGAGAGGTTCTCCAAGCAGGTGAGCAGCAATGAAGACCAGCTGCCTGGAGTATTTCCGAAACAGCCGAAGAGCGGAGACAGCAGCGGGTTGTGGAACCGCTTCAGATGTCCCAGGAGCCAGTCTCAAGAGGACAACCTTCGCCACAACTGGGCTCTGCCTCCTCAGATAGAGAAAAGCCAGACTGAGGGAGATCACACTGTTCTTTTCACTGCCAAACAACTGCAAAATTGCCAGCTTAGAGAGCTGAGAGGCACTAAAACACTGAACTCTCTGCCTGAGCCAGGCCAGAAAGATGTCAGCCGAGACACTGGACTCAAAGAACAAACACCAGTAAGTTTTCCTCTCTGGGGAAAAGCAAAGTCATTTAACCTGGACCTTCTGAGCGGCCGAAAGCAGTCCTATCAGGGTGATGTGTGTGACATGAGCCTGTCAGCCAGCAAATTAAAGAGAGCCTCGCTACAGGATGAGAGATGCCTGATAGACAAGATGGAATGTCAGGGGAACACCCGGGGCCTGACAAATGATGCTGACAAAACTGTGTCAGTGCCAAAACCTCTTTTAAACAGCAAGAGTCAGCCTGTGAGAGCACTCGAGGAGAATGTCAAACCGCAGGCAGAGGAGGGCAGTGACACAGCTCCATCAAGCAGAAGAGAACAGCAGAAGAGGGGAAGCTTTGGCCCAGCCAGCAGACACAACAAACTGCTGTTTGCCAGGGGGGAGATGGAGTCAGGGAAGATCTCAAGCCGCACTCCGGGGTTCGTGGGCCTGGGGACCAGACTGCTGCGTCGATTCACTGCACCAGAGTTCATGAGAATGGTGATAGACTGCTCATCGGGCTCTTCCAGCGGCCGAGGGCGGATGTCCCGCTCCGAAACCTTCCCTCTCTCTCACACACACCAGCAGGTTAACAGCCAGCCGAGCGTCGACAGCATCAGCGGAGTGAAGTGTGAGTTTGAAAGCTGTTCGTCTCAGTCCACCCTCGGTTAGAGCAAGGACAATGTCGAGCGACAGAAATGGTTGGTGGGGGTTTTTTTTCTTACAGCACTTAAAAGTCATTTTATTGCTTGATGATATATTCTATTTATTTATTATTATAATCTTTTGTCTCATGTCACAGTTTATTAGTTTTTTTCAATGTTTATCAATAAAGAGTAAAGAGGTTTTAAAGCAAATTGTTTAGTTGCATAAGTATTTTGCTATTCTATATCTAAAATAATTTATAAATGAACATAATATCCATCTGTGAGTTACTGAAAATAATTATTTTTGTTTCACATATACGACATTTGTAGCGATGGAATTCTATTATCAATTGTATTTGATATTGCTTCTGTGTTTATAAGAAACATTATATGTATTTTGCTTAAAGATATTCAGTGACTGTGCACTGTATAATTCATGCTGAATACCTAATAAATACTTCAAAACAACAGCTCATTTGACCTGTATTCATGCATGTGTTCACACGTGTAAAAGAGAACAATGCAGGATCAAATGAACTCAAATGAATGAATTCAATTCAATACGCATCATTTATTGATTTATACAAAATTAAAATGTGTAATTCTCTTTTTCATGAATGACCCACACAGAGATAGAAATACATGAAACATGTCAACATGTATCCGTGTCAGAATACAAAGACTATGTGCAAAGTGTTTCTCAGCAGGTGAACGTCCTGCAGCATCACATGCCAGGCCTGTGTGCTTTATCTAGGCAAACAAATGCGAATACAGTCATACACATCTTGTTGAGGAGCAACACACACATCTTGTGATTTTTAAAAAGTCTGTCACAATACAAAGAGGGGCTGTATCAGAAGCAAACACTGAGATGTCATCTCACACACCCATGTGCCCATGTGCTCACACACGCACACAAACATACACACATACATACAACTATACACTCACATTTCAGTAAACAAAAGTAAAATTTTGAATTCATCTCATATAATTTACTGCAGTAGATCAGCAGGTATAAGGACCTAATATTCTGTATTTCTATATACATTATTAATTAATCTGCTTATGTTTTAAGTCCATACATAATAATTAAACCTTATTTGCAACTTCACATCATACAAACAACCCACAACACCTTTTGGAAAGAAAGAATAAATATGAAAAAGAGGAATATGGTACTGGTGATTTTCCAATAGCCCAATAGTAGCAGCTGGGCTTTCATCTACTCATTTATTATGCTAATAAAGGAGAATTGTCTTTCACGTCCCAGTTTGGTACATATTCAAGCATTCACATCAGGCCAGGTGTGCCTCCATTTGGCCATGCAAAGAGTCTACTGTCAGTGTTTGTGGAGTGTACTGACCGAGTTGCTGTCCAGTTTCCACAACGGGGAGTGTGAGTGTGCAGAGGTAACTTTATCCTCCCTTAATAATGTAACAATGAGCTACTGTGGTTTGAGCCTAACACCAGCTTTATAAGCTTCACACTGCTAGCAATAATGCCCACTATGAACACTGTAGAGGATCTTTAGAGTAGCGCGTGTTCATTACATATAGATTCGTGGAGTATTGATTTTGCTATCAGTTGATATGCACCATGTTGTGTTGTGTTGAATCCCACTGAATGTTACAGGAAGCCAATCAATATTCGGATCAAACCGAGTTGAGAGGTGAGGAATTGCATGCTGCCTTTAACTCCCTCCTAAAGTGCTTCTCTCATGCCCAAGACCATGCGGTGCCTGTCAACCAAACTCGCTGTCCTGCCACCATAACTCTGGCAGCAGCTTGCTGTCTGGGTCTGCCTCTCTAGAGCTGATTGCCCATCGGGTTGGGTGCTAGAGGAGTTGGACCC
The DNA here is from genome assembly GCA_028564955.1 of Terapon puta. Lineage (NCBI taxonomy): Eukaryota > Metazoa > Chordata > Actinopteri > Centrarchiformes > Terapontidae > Terapon > Terapon puta. The sequence continues at coordinate 14,820,863 of JAOXYL010000113.1, read as the reverse complement.
CGGTGCTGGTCCTTGTCCGACGGGTCAGACTGAAGGTGGGTATTGGGGAGCGGGAACTCCAAGGGGGTCAGCAACGGGACATGCGCTTGCGGTACTGTTCCACCAGTGGGACCAGGCACTGAGGTGAGCCGCTCTGTAGCAGGAAGGGGTGCTCCAGCAGGTCAGTGGCACTGGCCCGTTCTAAGGGGTCCCGAGTCAGCATACGGTCCAGGAAGTCTTTTAAAACTGGGGAGATCTAAACATGGACACACATATCTTAAACTCCAATAAACTGTGACAGCAGTTTTTTATATAGAGATTATAATAAGCAGACAATTGTCTTATTTTGACTCCTGTCTCTTCCCGTACCTGGCTGACATTTCGTACAGTGGGAGCCGGCTCATCCCTCAGTCTCTTCATTGCTGCTACAGGGGTTTCGCTGAAGTACGGGGGCTCTCCATCCACCATCTCCACCACCATGATACCCATCGACCAAACATCCACCTGGTGCACAGTCGCACAGTTAAGTCACGGGACAGATCTCATAGCACAGATTGTAACTGCTGGCATTTAAGCTATGTGAGAGAGATCACTGCTGTTTTTCAGTGTGAGTGGATTTGAACGTGCGCCACCTCACCTCAGTGCCATATGGTGACTTGGAGATGACCTCAGGAGCCATCCAATAGGGTGTCCCCACTAAGGACTTCCTTTTAGGGATGTCCTTGCTAATCTGAGCACAGAAGCCAAAATCTGAGAGTTTGACCTGTGGCAGAATAAGAAAAAAGCCTTATTACCAAGGTACCAACGGAAAGATGAAACAAAGACAGAAAGAAATACAGAGAGGAAGACAGAAACAGTGACAACATTTCATACCCTTCCGTCTAATGTGAGTAGTATGGAGTCACTCTTGATGTCTCTGTGGATGACTCCCTGTGAATGGAGATAGGCCAGGGCTTGCAGAACAGCTTCACACACTGTGGCAATCTGCTCTTCACTCAGCCTGCAGGATAACACACACACACACACACACAAGTTTACACACATGCACAAGCAGATTTCACATTAACATTTCACACTTTTCCATTACGAGTTACGGCAAATCCACAGCCGATAAAGTTGAAATTCATGAATCACCGCACATTAAAGGCAGCGATAGAGAGCGGACGGTTCAAAACAACAACTCCCACACAGCCGAATGGCCCACTATACATGTTCATTCCTCTACATTGTTAATGTGACTTTGATATTTTACAAGTAAAACATAGACACATGAAAGCCAAAAGACAAAGAACCGTCTTCCAACAGCAAGCAGGGTCAGATGCCCACTAAAGAAACAAAACAAAGAAAATACCAAGGTACAGACTAATCTCAAGCTACATTACGAAAAAAAACTTGGTGCAGGCAGTTTCTCTGCTTCTTAATTTATGGAAACATATATGAGTCCAGACTCTAGCCAGGAAAAACAGAGGAAGCAAAAGACTCTTATTCTCGATTGTTCTGTCAATATAGTGATTATCTTAGTGTCTGACAAACAGTGGCTGTGACAGCTGGCTCATTTTATATGTCATCTGGCCTGAGAGAAATTGTTTCATCCCTTTGAGTCAACCGATTTAACCCTGAGGTCATCCCATGGAGATGGAGCCAGCCATCTGTTAATAATATAAAATACATTGACAGCTCAAAACAAACAGACCCCGGCTAAAATTCAACTCACTTCTCCCTGTCTATATGCTTTCCTTATTTTTGATGTGACGTGCTTCTGAACAATGTGACAGCATCAGGAAATCAAATTTTCAACAAAAATTGACTTTCCACATGGCGTCCAAGCATGCAGATATTTGATTACGTTATTGAATTATTACCTTTCCCAAGGGAAAAGTAGCTGGCTTAGAGTGGGAGAGGGGGCTGAATGACAGTCTTTGTGCTGCTGGTTTCAACACTGATCCCTCACATGTCGATACCATACTACCCCCTTGTGGTTGATTTAGTTATTAAAGATGATATCATAATCAAGCAGAATGCACCAAAGCAGTTTTCCTAAGAGGGGCCAGGACGATCTCTTGGTGCTGCTCATACCTGGTTTCAGACACAATGTTGGTCAGTGCTCCACCCTGCAGGTACTCCATGATAACCCACAACTCCTCCTCCACCAAGGCCGACTTAAACATCTCCACCACATTCCTGTGCTGATAGTCCCTCATGATGACCACCTGCAGCAGAAAACATTCACGTTAGGACCAATAAAGTGGCTGCACTCCATTATTAAAGAGGTAATCAAGATTTTAGTATGGATCCTGGACTGACAACCTAATGATCCTGATATCTGAATCTTTCAGTTTCTCCAAATATAAGTTAAGATACCCCGATCACATCATCCATCGTTATTTTCCTCAAACAGAGTCACAGAGGATATTGTGCTGTATACAGTGTATTGATGATTTCATGTGTGAAATCATCAGTACCAGTGAAAGTATGCTTTTGGTTTATTTCAACTTGTTTCAACTTGCCGTTCATTCCATATGCGTGGCTACTGTGACTCTATGGCTCATGCTGCCTATGCACTCACCTCTGTAGCAGATTGTAGCGAGTGCTTGTATTTGAGTCTGACTGGAAGCAAACACAAAAAGTAACCATTTTGGCCATAGCAGATGTGTCCATTATGGCTAACTGCTGGCGGATCTATTGTGATTACTTTCAGTCATACCCTTTAAAAAATCATATAGAAATCACATCAGAGGCTTGTGCAGTTTAGAAGAAGCCACATTTATGGAAAACACAGCAAGATGAATTCAACCAGAAATACCCATTAAATGTTGGACCACAGAATATCGACCCTGAATCCTTTTCCAAGCTGGACAATGTACCTCATTAAAGAGCAACTCTCTCCTCTGCTGCCGCCGCAAGTCCATCATCTTCACCGCCACCTGCCGTCCGCTGTGCTTCTCTGTGGCGATACACACCACCCCCGTCGAGCCCTCCCCAATCTTCACAAAGTTCTCCAGGTAAGACCGTGGATCACCCTTGTCTACAACCATTTGTAGAGCTGCCTTGAACTGTTCATGGGTCACCTTGGGTGGGTCTGGTGGTGGTCTGGGTGAAGGATGTTGTGGGGGTCTGAAGGCCGGGGAGCAGGTCCCTGGAGGACTGGTGGCTAGTGAGCCTGTTGGAGAAGGACGAGGTTGGGAAGGACTATCTTGCCGTGGGTAGGGTGGATTGGGGCATCCAGAGTGTCTGAGGAAAGGGTCAGGCCCGTTGGGCCTAAGTCCCATGTTAGGAGACAGGCCCAGAGTGTAGCTAGCTGAGGAGCGCACAGTTCGCTGTGGTCTGATTCCACCCACAAGAGGACTGCTGTTGCCAGTGGGCAAGAAGCCGGAGTGGTACCTCACTGCCGACTCTGCCTGCACGATAAGAGAAAAAGGGTGAGGGACATTAAGGCAGAGAGCTGAAAGAGGGTTGGCTGCTTGCCTGGGGTTCAAGACCTACTTTAAAAAGTAAAGGTAAATCAAGTCCTTCACTCTCACTCTGTGCCCACTTCACCTGGTATAACCCATGTAAAGATATTGCTATATGGACCCAAGTGTCCAGCTGAGATCTTGCCAAACACACCATTTCTCAACTTTTACAACCCTACTGGCACATTAAACCCGCATTTCATTTTTTAACACAAGAATGAAATAAAATACCCAAATCCTGAACTTTAATCACCATTAGGGTAAAGTCAATCATCAAATCAGCCTCACTAGTTTCACCTATTAAAGCATGAAAATGTACCCTGATAATTTCCTGACAGCAAAATTCTATTTAATGGATTCAAAACTCATGCAAAAACATGCCACATGCTGATAATATAATAATATGCATATGTATGTATGTATATATATATATATGGGTAGTGTGTTAATAATGTATTATCAGTGCTTTTAATGGCCAGAAAGATGTGCAAATAGACTGCTGTAATGTCAGACTTACTTTCAGGTCATAGGAGGAGAACGGCCTCCCAGGGCTGTTCTGTGGGTGCATGTACATCGGAGGGTTGGGCCGGAGCTCCGTCGTGACTGTTGCTTGATCTCCATGGGGCTGCTGCACAGTCATAGCTGGGCTGTAAAAGCAAGCTATAGGTCTTTGACTTGGTGGTATCCCTCTGGGCAGCTGGAAATCTCTCTTCCATATCACTCTCTCCTGAGGGCTGCCTACCTCACCACTCATATAAGCCCCGTGACTTAGCATCGGGATGTTCTGGGACTGAGGTGGTTGCGAAGGTCCCTCCAGGGAGCTGACGCTTACTTCATAGGTGGACTTTGCCTTTGGCAAGATCCCATTGGGCTGCAGAGTGATGCTTTTCTTCATACCTAAGTAGGGTGTGTTGGTCTCACTGTGGATGTTCCTGGCCTTTTCCCTCCACTGGTCTTGAACTGCATCCTCATCGTCTTCATCGTCCTGGGTCAGGCCCTCATATTGGTAAGGGTCTCCCTCATTCACTTCCCCCAGCCTTCCCAGAGACTGGGCCCTCTTCCTGGCTGAGGGACTACTCTTCCGCAAAGAGTTGGAGCTGGTCACCGACAGGCGGCTCATGTCATTGATCATGGCTGCGATGTAGTCTCCATGACCGATCATGCTCCCGCGCACAATGGTCTGAAAGGGGAGAGGCGTTTGTCTTTATCACATTGCGCATGCCATGATCACATTATAGAAAGATTTCAGACTGAAAGGAATAATGAGGGTGACATAATCATCGCTCAGAGGCAAGTTAAATTTAGACTTGAGAATCTGTAAAGGACATCTTTGTCATTCTTCAAAGACAGCAACTTAAATCATTTTCCCAGTGGCTTATTCTGACACTACACTGACAAATATACTAAGCAAACATTTCGAAAGGCATACTAGAACGACAGAGTCTCTGCAACTGCTTCTATGTTGCGAAATTCCGGTAATAAATAACTGTTCCTATGAACTGTCAGATGGTATGCATAGTTAACAAGCATGCAAAAAGAAAGGGCCTAAACTTGCCCTGACAGAAAATGATCAGACAAACTTGAGATCTTTTGCCGGGTTAGTGTTACTGTTGCAGCTGTGTGAGAGAGTGCATGGTGGCTCGTTAGTCACTCTCAGGGTAGAGTCATGTTCAGTTCACAGCCAGTCAACAGCCTCTCCTGTTTCTCTGGTTCAGTGCCATTACATCTACACAGGGGGTAGAGGTCAGATGACATCTCACCCACTGTAGCACCTCTCAGAGAGGAGAGAATGGCAGGCGATAATGGCCTTGGTGAGATATCCTATTTTAGAAGAACAATTTCACATATCACATCACATTTTCTACTTTTTCCTCTTAAGTCAGATGAGGCAACAATAAGACATGTACTGTCTTTTCCTCTATATGTTTTGGTTTTTTTTGCATTTCTTGCTTACGCACAACATTCGTGTTGATGATGCTATTAAAACCATAAACCTGGACCTAAATGCTGATATGACAAAAATTCTGATATTGATCCACACTAATCACATCAGTGCATTCATTCATTCAAGTGTTGATATTTTCTGTCTGGAGGGTCACAAACAGCATCGACAGTCTGCTCCGTGAGGCGTAGAAATCCTTAGATTTGCAGCCTTTATCACTCACTGGCATTTCCTTTGCTGTACCTGCACTTTTTATCCGTTCTGCTTGACATCTGTGGGAAGGCACCATGGACTGTTATTAATTGCCTGCATGGAGTAATAAATCTTGCGGCCCCTCTGAGTATTCAACAATGTACAGTCAGTGTACACAGCAGGGTCATTAGCCCAGCCCCATGATAGATAAGAAAGCAAAGAGATGGGGAGAGGAGCAAGCCTTCCTTTCACATCGTCATCAGAGGATTATGGCATTTTCTGAGACAGCAAGATCCCACTGCAGCACCATGGGATTCTTCCTCATCAATACCAGCAGCAGCAGATCTGTATGCGTCAGTTTCTCTGAGATTAAAAAGCTAAGCTTTTAGCATGACAACTCATCATGATAGCTTAATGAGAGTCCAGTTGAATGGCACACTAGCTCTTAGTGATCAGGTGAAGGTAAGGCCAGAGGATTAATTAAGAGTTGAATGGAAGGTGTGGCATACCTTTTTCGGCCTCAGCTCCACCTCTGTGATCCTGGAAGGATCCACCATGGGTTTGGGCCTGCGCAGGTTCTCTATCAGGCTTTGCCATTGGGTCGGCAGGCCCACGAAGCAGCCATGCTTGGCGTCAAATGAGGTGTGGACTCGGTGCTCGAAGTTCTTTGGCGCTGATATCTCAGGCCTCTTCTTTTTCTTCTTGCGAAACATCGTCAGGTCCACGAGGTCTGCAGCTTGCCTATTTCAAAATGTCCCTGCGGAGAAAAGTACCCAGCCTTTAATAAACTGCACTCCACATTACTTACAGCACATGTTCGAGTAACTGTAATCATGACATTTGAGTATAAGCAAATCCCTTCTGCCCCAGTGATTAAAAAGATGTTCCTACTGATGGATCACTCTCATTCTATACTCCAGCCCAGTGCATTCAAATAAAATATGACAAAGGATGATCTTTCCATGTAGGAGAAAATATTCAAATGGATAATCTGAAAGCTGTTCCATGTCTGAGATGTGCATGTCCCACACTGCCATGTTGGCTGTCACAAGCTTGTGCCTCCGCAAGTGGCTCCAAGGAGAGTGGATGGATTTGTAAGCACATGTGTAATGAAGGATATCTGGTCAATTAGGGCTTATTCATTCTCTGTGCCATTTTACTGATGAGCACGTGGCCAGGCTGGCCAGTGCCCACAGGCTTTCAGTGCATTAGCAGGACAAGGAGTACAACAAATAGACACAAGCACACGCTCATGCAAACACACATATACACAAACACAACTATAGTGTGGCAGGCTATCCCTCATAAACCCTCCATAACCCTTTCATATCCCCTTCTAATTAGTAGCTTGTGTGCCCTTGATTGCAGGGAGGGTAACTGCTTAATCTGTGGATGGATGGCCCTGCGTTTGGTGAGCCACTAACTCGGACTAAATGTATGTTAAGCTTTATTTTGCATCCAAGTGCAGGGAAATAATTAAAAACATTTTATATATCTCATTTCCTCAGTTGCACAGCTGTACTGCGAGATAATCACTCAAATTTAAGTCTCATGATTAGTATTAGTGCTGTTTCATGTTGCTCTCAGCACGGAGGGCGCTGCAGCTAAGCATGCTAACAGCACGGCTCTGGGGATGGCACTGCTGGTCTTTTGGCCGGTCTGTCGGTCCTTCCGTGGCAGGACATGACATAACACATTGCTGCCATGCATATTTCATGCAAGTGGTCTGATTCATCATGCACGACAAAGCGCTCAGACTACAAGGAGAACATCTACTCCCTCTGTAAAGTCACCCATTGTACAAATGTGGCTTCGGCTGCAAGCACAGCTGAGCTCTTTACGGCGATGTCAGTCAATCGGTCGGCCACTGTGGTCCAAACTGAAATAACTTGACAACTACTCGATGGATGGACTGCTGTGAAATTTGCTACAGATGTTCAAGGTCACTAGAGGATTTGACTTTGGTGATCCTCTTTTTTTTGGGAAATGTCTCAACGTCTTTTTGATGGATTGACAAAAAAAACAAAATTGTGCACACCTTCAAAGTTCTCAAGCTAGGGTTTGTGTAGTCCAAGTAAAAAATAGCAAAACATTGATTCATACTTTCCATAACTGCACACACAGTGTGGAATGTGAAGCTGTGTGAAGAACGATTCTCAGAAGACAGAAAACAAACAATCGGCCCATGTACGAATGGAGCAGTGCATCAAGTCCACAGCTGTCCGTACATGCACTTAACTCATTACTAACAGTTGCATCAAGTGGCTACCTGTAGTCAGGTTTCCTGCTTATTAGTAAATGCTAGCATGTTGACATGAGATGGTGAACCTGCACTTGCACAGTATACCTGCTTTATATGAACATGGTAGCATTATCAGTGTGAGCATGTTATAAGGTAAGCGGCCAATGCAAGGGCCTACAAGATGCCCTGTAGAATTTCAGATACAATCTCCCATCATGCACTGTGAAATGGTGGGAGTTGAGTAAATGAGTTTTGCAGTCGGTCGCAGCTCAGCAGGCAATCACGCTGTCAACCTCTCTTCCTCCCCACCTCCACCCTCAGACCAGCATGGCTCTAATCGGCATCAACGATGACTGTTATGAGCTGTATCGGTGAATACCGCACACCACTCACCCTGCCACATCACCAGAGGGTAAAAGGAGGTCAGGCCCACTGGTCACATCAGCTAAACCTTCCTCATTACAGCAAGGTGGAGTTAGGACAAGAGGGATTGGCAGAGGGGGGTGGGGGGGTGACATGTCACCTTCCAAGGATAATTCAATCAGTAGGCTAATATGCTAAGTGTTGCATAAGCGCATCACTCTGTGCTCTCCCTATGTACATAATGTGGTGCTAGGAGGGATTTTAATTCTATCTGACAGGGACATTATGGTGTGAGGGCTCTCAGGAGGTGGCGAGAAAGAGGAGTTGGGGCCAAGATTACAGTCAGAACTGGATGTATTAGTGAGATGAGGACCCAGTTTCCTTCCTACAGACACAGAAAGGCTTTTAAGCACCAATTGCGGCTGCTTTTTTCAATAATGAACGCTTCAGAAAACAATCTGCAAAACAGAAGATTGTGATCCCTCTTTTTCTTTCTTCTTTTTCCCCTGCACAAGAGGCTGTCTGCTTAGATAGCTGTTCAACCTGCAGTTGTTGGCATTGCCCAAGCAAATATTTACACATCGCGCTCATGTATCCTTTTACAAGCAGATCAATCAATATTTACTCATGAGTCAAATGCAAACCACTACAGTCCTTCGCTGCCAGCAATAATGGGGTGATACCAGCACAAATAGGACGGCTGCTTTGCATGGTACTTTATCAGGCTTCATCAGTTCAAGGCAGCAGAGAGCAGAACATATCACAGTATTTATTATTCATCGCTGTTCCCCTCTGAAGACTCTGGAAATACAAACTAACCACTGTGATATTAGAGGCAAGTAGAAACACACACTTTGTTGCTTCATGCCCGGGCACAAATGAATTGAAAAGTTGATGCAATTATTGATTTACAAGCTTTAATCACATGCAACTGGCCTCGTACTGACCTCTCTGACTCTGCTAAGACTATCTTGATAACAATATGCCATTGATTTTCAAGATCGTTGTGTAGCACAGAGCTGAACCTGCACAGCACATAATCCCGCTTTCTGGTCACATCCCTCTAAACTGCAGGGACTTGACCCTATGCCTCAGTGGCTTGTCTTGAATCTATCAAAGTGCTGAGGCAAAACTAAGCCAGCTGCTGTCAGGGATATGAAGAGCCAAAGAGGATGAGGTCACTCCAAAATTGTGCTACATTAGGCATTTCCATTTCTACAACTGTGCGCAGAAGTGAAAAAAAAAATTAAACAGATCCAAATGCATGACCTGGAAATTCACAAATCACGTCACCGAGAAATAAAATCACGGGGTAAATCACATGAGCATCAAGCTGTTTGTGGGAAGTCTGCTTGCGAAGTCTAACTCAACACAAACCCTGATATGAAAAAAAGATGGTAGAAGGTACAGGCTGTGTAAAACATGCATCCCGGTTTCTCTGCAGGATCAGTGCTTAATCGCAGCAACTCGTCCTTCTATTCCAGGCTCATGTGAAGATCCAATCACAGCATCAACCCCCAACCCCCAACCAACTGAACAGAGCTCCTTCTTCACCTGACAGAGTGCCCAGGCCTGTCATGCTATGCAGAAACGCAACCAGGCAATCCATATGTTTCCCACAGACAACATGACAGAGGAGGAGAGGGCACGCTCGCGTTCCTCTCATGTTCGAATCACCCTGAGCAGGAGTTGTGGATGAGTGGGAGGGGATCGGGAGATAAGAGAGATATTGGATTTGCTTGATGTTAGTGCTCCGAGCTCTGCTGAATGATTTTTTTCCCCCCCTTTTTGCCCTGATTTCTGGTTCTATCTTTTTTGTTGGCATGCATGCAGAAATGTAGTGAGCGTGCAGGTGACTGCGCTCGCAGGATTAGCATGGTGTTCAGTCCTTCACTGATCTAATTTTAGGACACATCATGCTCCTCTCCTCTCTAGCACCAGACAGCGTGTTTATTTTGTATGGGATTCATGTCAAATAGCGAGGTGAGGGTGGGAGACGCTGGCAATGAGGTAATCCTCTTTTTATGTTTGTCAATGCATGTAGAAGCATAATCCAGCTATACTGAATTACAGGATGCTACATCTATTTCATAGCGCCAGAGATGGCATCGAGGTTTTAACTGCTGTTTTTGGACTCTGCAGTGCAGTACGGGGGGGCTTAGAGATTGCTCTTCTATCAGCTTCATTATGATGACCGTTCTGCCCTTTGAGTGTAATGAGACTGCCTCTCAAAGTGAAAGGAAGGAGGGGGTGGGGGCTGGGGGGGGTCTCGGTTGGTCATCTCCTCCTTGTGCTTTTGCAGGACACACAAGTGCACTCACACAAGCCATCTGAGGGCATGAAAAAGGTACACGAGCGCCGGACGTGACCGGACAGTGCAACAGCAGTATTTATGATTTGAGTCGATGTTGGCTTTCTCTTTGAAGTCACCTCTGCCTACATGGAAGGACTGTCAATAGCAGACGACAAGTGATGTAATAAGAAGCATTCAATGACACGTTGCTGCCATGCATATTTCATGCTAGCGTTCTGATACATCATGCACGACAAAGCCCTTAGAGTACAAGGAATGGCACACTTTCCACTGCCTCTGTAATGTCAGCCATTGTGCAAGTGCGGCTATGGTGGCGAGCACAGCTTTTTTTGGCCCTTTTTTTGCTGGCAGCAGGGATTGCAAGTCAGCCAATTGGTTCAGCTCTTTGGTTCAGACTGAAATACGTAACTGTGGAATGAGCTACCATGAGATTCTTAAAGACGTTCACAGTCCCCAGAGGATGAATCCCATTTTCTCTAGCACCGCCATGACATTCACATCTGTATTTCTCAGTGGAAGAGTGAGCAATTATTTGCAAAAATTCCGCTCCCCCTCATGATGAAATCCTTTTGGTGATGCCCTTAATTTTCATCTCACATCACTGTCAGGTCCGATTTTCAATTTCTTCCAAACTTAATGACCAGATAATGAGGAAATGTCATTATGTGTATTTGGTCAGCCACAGATTCACCTTCTGTTTTCTTCTAATCAACAAAATCTTACTAACATGTCACACAAAGATGATTATAATAAACATAAAATCTGTTAAGCATCAGCAGCATGTGAGCAGGTTAGCATACTAACGTTTAACTCAAAGCATCACTTTGGCTAAGTACGGCCTCACTGAGCAGCTTCTTGTTTGAAAACTGTTCATGTAAAATTCATTATTTGAAAATTAAAGTCCATGTGTGAAAATGAAGGAGAAGTTCAGAACCACAGTGAGTTTCAGAGCTAAGAGAAAAGTACAGATGTGTGCCAGTGGTCAGAGCAACAACTTCAGTCCTTCGTGTGTTTGTATCTCTAATAAAAGCTCCACTCAGGGGTAAAGACACAATGTAGAGCATGCCCAAGGGCACATAGAGTGAATGTTATGGACTAGTTTCAGTAAATAGTTTAGGAAAAGCGAAGTACTAAAGGACATAAGGTACAGAGAATGTGCAAATTATTATAAAAGGCAAATCAAATTTTTCAATGAAAAAGCCATTTCTACCCATATTCTGCATTCACATTTCAGTTTGTAAAATGGGATATCAAGCATAGATAACTCAGATTCAGACAAAGGGTTCATTGGGAGTGACATGTATTGAGGTATTTCAAATGTCACATAACTCACGGCGATGTGTCATGTGTAGGTTTGCGCTCAAACCTCTGCAGAAACTAGTGCGAGTCGGAGACGAGTCACAGGGCACCGCGATTCTGAGAAAGTAAACACTGAGAGAGCATGCCTATTATTTTCTCATTCGCTGGATGACTGAGAACAGGCCTCAGGATTGAAAGCGTATAGTAAAACGTGATGCCCCGAGCCCAACAATGTGGGCTGTCAGTTCTTCAAGGGCAGACATCTGCGCAGGAGTGCACATCAGCCCTGTGTTAATATTGACAGGAGGAAACAAGAAATGAGAGGTTGAGACGGAAGGAGAAAGAGTGGTGGGGGGGAGACAGAAAAAGAGATGGAGGAAAATAAAAAGAGAGGAAAGTGAGAGGACAGAAATGACAAGAATAAAGATGCTGAACAGATAGGTATTGATTTAAAGTATCAGAAAAGATGGTTGTTTTTTTTGTCTAATTTAGTGGCACACTGCTGCAATAACCAGTCCTCTCCGTTCTGAAGATGTAACCTCTTTTCTCAATCATCTTGGGCAGCTTTGTTTGCAGTAAACACGCCACAGTAAAGGGGATTTGAGGACAGGACAGTCGCATCAACGGAGCGCATACATCATTCTGTCACCTGACATATTGGCACTGATCCTTCTGGAGGAAAAAATGGACGAGAAAAACTAGTTTGTTCTTCCCCTGCAGCGAGCAGCATGGGCATAAATGGGCAGTAAAAGCTATGGTCTCTATCTACTCCAAACACCTTAACATAATGACATTGTAAAAGCAACACTTCTGGTGTCCTGGGGCTTTTATGGGATGTTCTATCGATGCTGACACATCACTAGAAAAACACACGCTTAACTCAAGAAGTATTCCCCGACCATGCGGTGTAACAATATGGATACTGAGGGCTGAGAGTCAAGAGAGTAGGGAAATGCAGCACTGACCAACACTCTGTTTAATTAAAGATCCTCTTGGCTCTCACAAGTGCTTTGAACAATTTGACGCTGTGCTGATAGAGACGTATGATCAGCCTGGACCAATGGTATGAGCCCAACTCTTCTCTCTTGGGGCTAATTTATTGATGCGCCAGGCCTCGGTGCAAGCTTTATTGTACGCGCATGTGCTTATGAAAGCTTTGATTTATTTTTTTTTTGCCCAGGCCTCAGCATGTCTCTCCCAGGAACAAAAGCACCAACCATTTTTAACCTCCGATTCCTCAGCAGTATCAATCTACTCCAACTCCGCTGCCCTGCTCTCGCTCCCAGCATGGGTGCTGCTCCGGCCCAGAGAGAGGAATCATGACACGCTGTCCTAATTTGGACTCTGGAGCCTGTTTTAATCCTTAGTGCTTGACGTCTCATGGTGAGTGGCAATGCTAAGCACGCCGTCCCCTCCTTCGGGCTGACATAAACATGACACGAGCATTCCTGAAAACAATCATGAACGCAGCGGGGGGAACGTGACAACGCCACACACACCGGCCTGCGTGCTGCGTTTGCGAGAGGTCCCCATCACTTCCTGTCCTGTCAGCATCCCAGTATATGTGCCGTGGAGTCTGCGCTGTCGGCTTGTGTTGCAGCACGGGCCTGTAACAGCGTGAAGCAAGATGGGCGACATGAGGCGGCCTCCCAAAATAAAATGTAAAAAAAAAAAACTTCAGAAGACGCCAGAGTGCACACGTCATCCTCAGCGGAGCGGACGTCCAGCTGCGAGTGTGTGTGCGTGAGCACCAAAGAGACCTTCTCTGTCACCTCCGCTACCCTTTCCTTCCTCCTACTCCTCCTCCTTGAATATCAATGAGTAACCTGAGACACAAACACATGGTAGTTCAAGAATCGCGGAGGCTCTGTTACATCAC
>JAOXYL010000113.1:14792445-14807101 GCA_028564955.1 Terapon puta | reverse complement strand
CGAAGGCTTCGTGTCGACCAGGTGCAGCCACAACTCCTGAGCAAGTGCATGAACGCTGCGATTCTGTCAATAAGAATGAGTGCGGCGGTGATGCTAAAGTGTTGGAGTAAAAGTAAAATCCATATGCTTCTTTAAAGCACCTTAGCCTCTGATTGATTTCCACTGGGGACTTAGCAGCTAGCGGGGGGACTTTGCATGCCTCTTCTCAGCACAACACAGGGCCGATTCGTCGCCTCTCTCTCTGTTTCGAATTCGGAGTCAAACAGAGCACAGTTCAAACATCGCCTCCCACGTTTATGTAAGCTCTCGTACAACAGGTTTGCTAATGATCACATTCACGGATGAGAGTAAATGTTGAAATGATGCAAAAATGTGTCACACGTCTGACTTCTTTCTCCTGTGCACCCCCCACCCCACCACCCACCCCAACACACACACGCTCCCAGAGCATCCATATACTGAAGTGTGTGTGCACAGCAGCAGTTTGAATGCACCGGTGGGACTGGAAAGATCACCTGAGAACTCCTACAGCCTACACGCACATGCACACTAAAATACACTATGGATAGAAAGAAAACAACAACAGTGCCCACAGCAATGGCACACGCTGTATTTGTCAAGTGCGACTGATCTCGACAAAGGCAACATTTGGATTTTTTTTTTTGGCTGGGAATAGAGGCTGAGGAGGCACACTCTCTCTCTCTATCTCACACACACGCACAGAGAGGGGATGTGAGGAGGAGGGGTGAGCAGAAGGTGAAGGCTTCCTCTTTGGAGATGCAGTCCATCACTGAATACATCCAGCGACCGTCTCCCTGTCTTCCACCCCCCCCTCACCACCACATCAGCACCTGGCTGCACTGCATTCTGCTCACAGCCTCACCACCATCACCTCCTCCTCCTCTTCCTCCTTCTTCTTCTTCTCCTCCTCTCTCCCTCCACCGCGGTTGATGCCTACCGACTGCACACACACACACACACACACACACATACCACAGCCTGCTCTTCATCAATGACGTTAAGCCTTTCTCTTTCTCACCCCCTCCTCTCTCTCTCTCTCCCTGTCTCTCTCTCCCCACAAACCCACCTCCCCCTTTTGCCCTCACTCTCATCGCCACGGAAAAGAGGAAAATGAGGCTCTGGAGATAAATCAATGTTGGGAGAGGTGAAAGGGAAAAAAAAAACAAACATCAGACATCCCTCCTTACCTTGCCGTCTAGTGAAGAAGAGGAGAGTCTCCTCTCTCCTCCAGGAACGGATTGCGAGCCAGAGTGCGCACACACAACACACGCACACACACACACATATACTTATTATACACCGCTCACACACTCGCATGCACTCACACACGGACATGCACTCTCTCTCTCTCTCTCTCTCTCTCTCGTACACACAGCGACGAGGAGGGCCGGCTCTCAAGCGAGCGCACACTGCAGGCTGCCGCTTGCCTGGGAAAGCCTGATGCGTCCCTCCCTCCGGGCAGAAGCGCACGCTGCCATCTCAAAGGCTCTTTGTTGGGGCTGATTCATCCCCGGCTCCGCGGCCGAGCGCTGGTCCGCGCAACGGAGCCCGCTCCTGGGGCCGCCGGGTGACCGCGCAGAGGAGGGACAAAGCCATGGAGAGGAGGGGAGGCAGCATCCAGGATATCACGGCCCCCGCGCACATCCTTCCATCACCACCACCACCACCACCCCCCTACACACACACACACACACACAAACACACTCTCTCTGCTTCTCCGGCTGACTATGCGTGTCTCTCTCTCTCTCTCCCTCTCACACACACTCCCTCCCACCTCTCTCTCTCTCTCTCTCTCTCTCTCTCTCTCTTTATCACTTCCCTTCTTCCCCGCCTCCTCCCACTCCCTCATTGGGCTGCAAAAGAATTGATAGCAGCGTGTGCATGCCTCTCTCTCTCTCTCTCTCTATCTATCTTCCTCTCTCTCTCTCTCTCTCTCTCTCTCTCGTTGTGTGCGTGCGTGCGCGTGCGTGCGTGCGTGCGCTTTATCCGGTTTCCAGTGACTGTAAGGAGAGGAGAGGCTCCGCTACACCTCAGCTCATCACCTGGGATACCTTTCACCCCGCACCCCCACCTCATGGGTGCCCGGTGCGCTGCTGCTCCGGCGGATGCATTATCCATGGAGTGAGCGGGGGTCAGGGGGTGGCAGATGGCGGAAGGGGTCTCTCCCTCTCTCTCTCTCTCTCTCTCTCTCTCTCTCTGTCTCTCTCTCTCCCGATCCTCATCCCCACAATCTCACTGTGACCCAGAACGTGCGCACGGAGGTCTGAAGTTACAGTTCCCGGTTCAGCGTCCTCATCATTATTTGCCTGGAAACGTTCCGCTCT
Source organism: Terapon puta (assembly GCA_028564955.1). Taxonomy (NCBI): domain Eukaryota; kingdom Metazoa; phylum Chordata; class Actinopteri; order Centrarchiformes; family Terapontidae; genus Terapon; species Terapon puta. The sequence continues at coordinate 14,804,756 of JAOXYL010000113.1, read as the reverse complement.
CTTTTCGCCACAATCATTTCCTGAATAATTTACGCAGCGGCTGGGAGCATGCACAAAGCAGGAAAATGTATTAGGGTCAAGTCGAGCAAGAAAAAAAGAGAGAAGCCACATTTGGGGCTTCCACGATAGGAGAGAGGCGCTTTAACGGGCTTAAATAATGAAGCCCCCCCTCTCCAACACACACACACACACACACATCAAATAAACTCAAGTGCAAAAGGAGGCTGAGGCAATCTGCATTACAATAACACACTCGCCTGTTGGGGGGTACAGGCCTCCTAATACCCCCCCTCCCCTTCTTTTCACTCTCACATGTCAGCATTATTGCCGCAGATATTTATTGGCTTGGCTGTATTTGACCCCCTCGCATTATTTGATTGATTTGGTTTTGAGTTGCCAACAGCAATAAAGCCCTCCTGTAATCGGTGTCTTTTAATGAAAAAAAGAAAAAGCCCTGGTGGTTATCATAAAAACAGTCCCGTTTGCTCAGGCTATCAGCTGAGACACTTATGTTCACACACTGATATCTCTGCTCAGCCAGTATGAAGGGAGGCCGCAGGGGTCAAAAGGTCAATTAAAGAAACGCCTCTATCTACATTCAATTTGCTGGGATTTTTGATAAAAAAGATTTGGAAAAAAAGGTGTTAATTTGCTCACCAAGTTAAGTATTTTACAGATGTGGACAAAATTGTTCCTTCTGTTAAAAAAAGAAAAACCCACAAAGTCCTCTGAAATAACTAATACTGACTAAAGTAATAATAAAATAAAAAAAATACTGAAAATTAACTACTGAAAATCAGACATTGCTTTTGAATGGGTTTTTAACTAAATCATTCTAGAAAACAAACTATCCAGGACAAAAATGATGGTGATTTTTTCTTTCTTTAACGGAGGGGTGCCAACAGTTTTGTCCACATGTGAAATGTTTCATCTCTCTCTTGTCCTGAGTGCTGTCGTGTTATTTGTTAAGAAATTCTTTTTTGTTTTGAGGAAAATTTGAGTTAGGGTTTTTTTTATTTGTTAATCAGGCAAAATGATTGCAAACATGCCAGGGAACTATTACAAGAGAAATTTGTGTAAATTAAGACCAAGTTTGGTTATTATTTCTAATGATAATTTCTAAATAAATAATAACTTCTTTTACATGTTCATGAGTCACATATGTATGTTGTATATTGTGTACAAAACTGGAAATTATACATCAATTATAGGGGTATTTTGCATTTCACTATAGGTAGGTATTATAATGGTAAATAAGATTTCTGTTAGATCACCAGGGACTCAAAGCAGTCATTTAAATGTATTTGTCAGCTTCACCGACAGACTTATGACCTTGCTAAAGCATCTCCTCACAGCAATGACCCCCCATCTGGATAAATAGTAGACAGATAGCTTAGTAATGTAAAAAAGGGCTTACAGTGACAAGAGGAGTCTTAAAGCACGGTGTCATTAAAATGAAAGCCCAGGGGCCACAGAAAGGATACTGCTTTAATTGTTTGCATTTCAATTCATTCTATTGTTTAGGATGAATCTGTGAGGATTACTCCAGAGGTTATCAGAGTTCAGCCTGTATAGCTAAAGCAAATGTAATTTCTTGTCAAAATCCACTGACACGAACATCGGGATGACCTATAAATTTAATTCCATAAGCATGAGACAGCTCGACTGGAAATTAAGACAAGCCTGTGTTGTCCCTGCTCATAGTGTAATATGTGAAAGCCCATTCTGCCCAGAAATGACACAAAGCGATGAGTCACTCAAAGATGAGATGCAAAAGTCACAATTAAAATTCTTCAAGTTTAACTTACTAAATCAAACTGATGATAGAGCAGTTTTGGTTTATTTTCTAAACCATGACAGTTTGACAATATTTTGGGATAATAAGCAAAAAATAGACTTACTATTTCAGTAAGTCTAAATTATAACTAAGCAAAAAATGATGACTAATAATGACTTATAAAAATGATAAAAATGAAAAGATAAAAAGTCAAAATATTTATCCATATTTGAAAAAATTATGACATAGTTATTATTAGATTGTACATTATGTGTATTGCTGTCATTTCCTGGCAGCATTGAGTTTCCATACATTTCTTCTCCCCCTCCAAGAATTTGGTCTCATGATTTACTGCTGCACTTTAGGAGGCTCTTCCCACCGCTCCGTGCCTGACTGGCAAAGTGCAGCTCACCTAAATGCAAAAAATGTCTGCTGACTTCTAAAGTGGTAATGTACTGTGGAGGCTCGGGCAGAGAACTTTCTGTGAACTGGTGCATGTAAATACACTCCATACAAGTAGGTTAAAAGCTCTGACTGTTAAACATGGCCCATACAGAGCCTGAGTGTTCTTGTCTATCACCGTCACAACGCGGGACAAAAGCTCTTCTCTGAGGGCCCGTCTAAAGCGCATTAAGGAAAGGTAGCCCGTTTCTACCATCTGTCCGCTGCATTAAGAGAAAGCTATGGATTTTCTGTCTGAGGCGCTATCGGAGTCACTGGCTGCCTGCTTCCATGGGATGAGTTTTTAATAAGTCCTGCCAAAAAAAGCGAGCCATAGAGGATGCATTATGATGTGGTTATGCTGTGTTATTATGATGGGGGTGCATCATGTTGCCCATCATTTATCACTGAATTTCAGCTGCTCTCGGTGCTAAGCCAACATTTAAAGTAGACAGTTTGGGAACTCACCAGTTGAGAGGATCTTCGCCGGCAGTGTCATATTTCCAATATGAGATTAGAGTCTGTTCCTCCAGTGCTCCATGTGAAAGCCACAGCACATCAGGGTAGTGACCTCTTGGGGATAAGCGAGGCTTGTTCTGCCCACAACTGCAAAGGGTGGATTTCACTTGCTAATGAGCCAACCACCTATCTTCCAGCCATTCATCAAAGTCCTGCCCTGCAAAGCTGCCTGTGTGTGTGAAGTACGTCCCATCATCACAGCAGATTAGGTTCACTCCCACCACTTTAGTCAGCGGGCTTCTGGGTAACCTCTCTTGGACAATGATTAACATTCAGGCCAACTAAACGCATGATTTGCCCGTAAAAACTGAATGCAAATAAATGTTGGGATCCCTTAAAAAGCACAAGGATACCCTGCAGTGAGGGAGAAATATAAAGTGACTTCATTAGAATAAGAAGCAATAATGATGGCATTTATGAGTTTGAATGCAGATTGTTTCTGTTGTTGTTACTCATGCCCGCCAGTGTTGAGACTTAAAACGCCAGCAACAGATCAGTCAGCACTAAATTGTTCTTGCGCTCCATTAGTAATCCAAATACCATTACCAGGAACACAATCCAAGCTTTTCCTTGCATGCCCCCTGCTGACAGTGCATTACTACAATCCCCCTCTGTCTGAAAAAAAACCCTAAAACAATTCCACTCAGCCAGACATTTTAACAAGTTTATTGAACATCAGTGACAAATGGCCAACAGGGGACATTTCACTCTGACTGAGACGCGAAGCTCAGCTGAGTCACCTCACTGAAGCCTGTTTTAACTGTGTTGAAATGGTATGAAACAGAAAAAAGAGCAGTTCTTTAGATGAATGGAGTTAAGAAAAATGGATAAATTGACTAAAAATTCACTAACGAATAAGTGTGAGTGGTATTTTTGCTGGATTGCTGGTAGACAAACATGTTTAGTATTCACAAGTTGACATATAAAAACATAATACAATCCATCAGTCCTTTAAATATTACTGTGAAGACCATTCAGTTCATATCGTTTGTTGAGACTGTAGTTTTCCGTTAAGCACCAAAATGCATTAGACAGGTGGTCCCGTTATTTGGTCCACCCACTGTGCCATCGGTTCAAATCTTTTGTCTTCTTTTCTTTTTCAAAACCTGGATCTGTAGGACCAAAATATTTACAACAGGGTAACAAATCATACAGCACCTACATGATACTTTCAGATACACTCTTGCCTGTATGACGGTAAAAATCCATAAAATAAAAAGGACACCCAAATTGTCAGTCTTCTCCATTGTATCAGTTTGAAGCACTGATACCAGCTTGATCCTTTTGACCTTTGACCTCCTGCGATTCCTGTGCCATCTTTTTGAAGTAGCGTTCAGCACGCAGTTCCTCAAAGCAGAACTCGGTGGCGCCGCTGAGCAGCAGCTCTTTACAGTACATGCTCTGCTCCTGGAGTTTTCCCGACTCTGCTTCCTTCTGTTGCTGGTGGTGCTCCTGCAGTCTCTTCAGAGGAGTTTCCTCTCTGCAGGGCTTACGTGACGATAAAACTGTGTTCACTGCAGGGTTGATCTTACATGGAGTCCTGAAGGCCAGAAGGATAAAAATCAAACAAGCAATCAACTTATTTTTTATGCATTTTTTAAAGTATTTATTTACAGGTTAATTTATTATTTTATATTATTTTTGCATATGACTGAATAACTTAATAAAAAGACAAAATAGCTTCCTGTAGATTTTGATTTCAGTGTTTCCCCTTTCACCCCATCCCCACCCACCCCTTGCAGGTCAAGTTAGTGGTACAAAATTGCTCTCTGTATATGCTCTTTGTCTAATGAACCTCCCCAAACCCCAAAGAACTTGATGGATCTATCTGCAAAAAAAAGCAATCAACCAAGTTAGAGTTTTGTTGTCACTTACATTGTTGGAGGCTGGTCTGACTCCTCTACAAACGGCTGAAATGTAGGTTTGGGAGGCGGTGGGGCCATAACAGTGTTTCCAAATTTGTTTTTCTGGGGCATCTGTGGGGCACACATACTAAATGATCACTGGGTTAAATCCCACAGGCCGATATCAACTAACAAAACATCTGCTGGTCTCATACCTTTACATCACACCATTTTTCAGGCTTGCGCTCATTCTCCTTCGCCTTGGAGGTGGGAGGAGCCATCCACGATTCCAGCTTAGGCTCAGAGGAGTCAGTGCTTTGAGCTTTGTTTTCATCAAAGATCACCAAGCGACTATTTGAAGCATTGCCGAGGACAGGGGCACCGCGTGACTGCAGGCCTCCAGAAATACCTGCTCACAAAATGCTAAATTAAACACCTTTTATGATGATAATGTGGGTATTGAAAAAGTTGCAGGGACACTGGTAACAATTCAAAACTGATTTTCTTTGAATATTTATGTAATTACTTTTGATCGCAGGCCCAGCTCTGTTGACAGGTGCGGTGGCTTTTTTCTTTCCTCTGTGTTTGAGGTCAGCCAGAGAAATTCTCTCAGGTTCTTTTGGCTCCTCATCACTATCGTCTTCCTCCACCTTCATCATCACCTGTCGTGACACACGTGCCTGTAAAGCCCTACAAACAATAATAATAATAATACAGAAAATTGTGACTATGTATGTTAATACTCATATGATTATGCCAATATTTAGCATTTTCAAACTATATCTAAATCTTAAACTGGATGAAACATACTTGTGAAACTGGAGGAGCTTATCGTGTGGTTCAGCACACTTCTTGAATCCTTCTTGAAAGACCAGGTCTGCTTTGCGACAGTTGCCCTGATTCTCATATTCTTCAGACCAAGCAATGTAGAGGGACGTCTGAGTCACTCCTATTCCCTGCGCTTGCATGTACCTGTAAATGTCCAAGGGCTCTGGGCAGTTCTCTGCCTAATGACACACAATGCACATGCATAGCAAAGGTTATTACTGCAGCATTAGTCACAAAACAACTCCAGTGAAATATTACACATACAAATTTGATCCAGTGGTCAACATAGCGGGGGTCGTTGTGATATTTCTTTTCGTCTGTGAATCTCGTCACGACTCGTTCCAACAACATGCCAAGGTTGCTCTCCTTTCCTCCCTGGGGGAACGTTTGCTCGGTCCACTTAATATAGCTGTGAAACACAGAACCATGTAAGATTAAAAACAAAACCTCTCAAGAGATAAGAACTGAACATTTAAGTACACCTTAATATTTCCATGTTTGACCTACCGATCCCAAACATCAAGAGGATCATCGCCATCATACATTCGCAGTTCAGACTCAAAGGACCTGGAGAAACAAAAGACAGCAAAAGCTCCATCAGGATGTGAGGAATGCTGGGAAAAAAAGTGTTGAACAGAAACTGTAGTCACACAATCCAATGAAGTATTCTATAAAAGATCATCCGTACTGTCTCTGCTGGTTGATGGCAGAGCTGAGTCCATCCTGCTGCTGACTGAGTGCTTGATGTAAGGCTGATATGGCTCTGCCTCGCCGCAGTGGCTGGATGTTTTCTTTGCTCAGCTCCCACTCCACATCGCCTCCTTCTGCCATCGTGGATATGAAAACAGCAGGATGCCTACATAGATACAGATATAATTTAGTTAATTCTATAAGTCTTAAAGTTATAAGTCAACTCTAAAACCTCATATTGCTCTTACCACTAATGATGATAGTACTAGTACATAGTAGACTTACTTGCATTTTCATAATCAAGTTATTATTTAGCACATTTATTGTACTCTGCTAATAGATTCAAAATAGCACAGTAATTGAGATGGTGAGTTTTTGGGCTGGTGTAAAGATATTTACCTGTTCTTTAACAATTTATACCTTTTTTTTCTTTGGTTGGTGTTAGTGTTAGGGTTAGGTTGGTGTTAGGTTGGTGTTAGGGTTTCAACTTATTACAACACTACTTAAATTAGAGCTGCAACAATTGTTGGATTAATGAATCAGCTGCTAACTATGAAATGAATCAAAATTATTTAGATAATCAATTAATGATTCAGAGTAGTAAAAATGTATGCAAAATCCTGTGTTTCTGGTCTCTTTGATCCTTTATGACAGTAAACTGATTATCTTTTGGTTTGAACAGAACAAGACATTTTAGGACATCACTGTGAAAACATGATCAACAGTTTAATCACTGATAAAATAGTTCATTGCAGCCTCGATTAAAATATCACGCCTGATATGTCCCATATAACTACAGTTATTACACTTATCATTGTTATAACTATTATAATAGTTCAAGGCTTAAATTGGTGCTTGAGTGATGTGAATCATATCACATAAGTGACATATTGGCAGAAGTAAAGTCAGGTAATAATATAATAAAACTATGATCCTGTCAAACATCTTACATGAATAAGATTTGACATGTTTTTACCGTAGATGTTGTGGATATAATGAATAAAGACCTTAATCTTTCATGCACCTAAATATCACCACATTAGGCATAATAACAGAGCAGCAAATAGCTATTTCTTTTAGTTATGATCTTACATTTAATGAATGAAGGCCAGCTGTGTCGCGTGGCTACATTACTGACGTGGGGGAGCTAACCCACCGAGCTACCTCACTTTAGCTCGATGTGTTTAGCGATTATTGGCAACATTAGCTACATTTATAAGTATCATATGAAAGTAAAACGTAAGATCTACATAATGGTGCTTTTTCATACCGCTCAAATGCGTCGTTTGTCTCTTTTTCCCAGATTGTTTCGGCTCCAGCGGGGGAGCAGAGACGTTGACCGGAGGGTCGGCTCGGTGTTTTGAACGGGGACCGCGAGAGAGTTTGGAGCAAGCTGATTGGACGAGCCAGAAACGGGAAAACGTCAGTCTGCGTCACACCGCTACTTCCGCGTTGGTTCCGTGTTTTGATGGGAGCAATGTTGAGAGATTGGAAGAAGGAGCTAGTCGCCAAAATATCACCTGCAGTGTCGTTTTTCTTGCTCATATCCATCTGCTTGGACAGTGTAAGCCCAATATAATCTCCTTTCGCACGACTCTCCACATGTGTCGACATGGACAACCGTTGCTATTGCTGTGCATCAAAGTTCAGTCTCTTCAAAAAGGAGGTAAGTCACTGCTAGCTCACATCAATTACACAACCGCACTCATTGGGGGTTTAAAGGGGAGTAAATGTTGTAAATGTCCTCACAGCTGGGCTGTAAGAGCTGCGGCCGCTCCTTCTGCTCCAGCTGTTTGACTTTCACCGCTGTCGTGCCTCGCTTTGGCAACACCCAGCAGAAGGTCTGCAAACAGTGCCATGGTAATCTGACGAGGTAAAGGTCACAGCATGCAAAGGGACACAGGTGTGATTGTTTATTAGTGTTTACAGGCATTACTGCTTACTTGCCATGTCGTCATTGTTTTCAGTGGCGGACCTCCAGACAATGCTGGGAAGTGGTCTCCCCCTGAAAATTACAAAAAGTCAGTATGTGATCATATTTGGGGTTGGGAAGAGACTTTGTCAACACAGCAGTTTTATTAGATTTAACTTTCATATTTCTTGTACAGACGGGTTGCTGCATTCGAGGCCAAACAGCAGGGACAGTCGACGCAGCCTGTGGCACCTGGAGGCAACAGGAACAGCAAAACGGGCCATCTACCGACCAAAGGGCTGAGTAAAGAGGATCAGGCTATTGCTGAGAGACTGCACAAGCTGAAGGAGGACACAACGCCAAGTAATGACTTATTTTTAGCAGTGACCTTTTTGATTTATCAATATTACTATACTTTCTCTGGGAAGCTAATGTAAACTTTTTATGTCTTTTTCAGAGTCCATCCCTTCAGAGAAAGAGCTTGAGTCTCGCCTTGCTGCTCTGAAAGCTCCCAGCCGTCCAGTGCCTTCAGCAACTGAGATGGAGGACCGTCTGGCAGCTCTACGGGGTCTACCCCCACCATCTCAAGCTCCTCCACCTGTGAGCTTACTTGTTTTTATCATCTTGGACCGTACAGTTTGCCTCATGAACAGACTGCAGCATTAAAGGCTGTTTAGAGGGAACTGCACAGTTTTCTATATATGTGCTTCTATGCTCTGTGCAGGTGCACCGGCCTCCAGATAACAGGACTCAGACTGAACAAGCCAATGATCTGATAACACAAATGACAGAGGAAGTTTCCATAGACAACCAGCAATCAAATCCAGAATGCAGTAACAACTTACTTGTCTTACTGATTTTGATGTGCCATTAATAATTAATGGCACAGTTATTGCATAATCTTAACAGTCATAATAATATATAATGACTGCATTCTGACACCAAAATCTGACTATAATGAGCTAAACTAGGATTTTCCTAAATATGCCCAACCCTGTTAACCCTTCTGCAGGTGTAGATGGCCGTATGAATGATCTCAACAAGGGGGAGGGAGGAACGTTGGATGAAAATTTGGAGGAGAACCAGGATGAGGTCAAGCAGATGGAGGCTGGGATGGCTCGTCTGCTGGAGGAGGCCATGGACGAGCTGAGGAGGGAGCACCATTCTCAGGATCAGATCCTTCACATGGCCAAGAGGCTGGCACAGCTAAAGGGGCAGGATCCAGACAAAGGTATGTGGTGTTCTTCTCTCTCATCTGTTATCCTTACTTGTATTCTTATCTTATTGTCACAACATATGATTAGAACATAACTGTAAGTTTGAACCTCTTAGTGTGTGAGAGACCTGTATTTGTCACATCCTCATAGTTACCATGGAGGACTTTCAGCATCCTGACAGCGAGGAGGAGACTGAAGAGGAAGCTGTGAGGAGGGTGCTGAAACAGGTCTGTCACACAAGACAAGACTACAATGTGGTTTATCATCTCTCATGATAGACTACTCAAAGATCATTCCATACTGATCTGGACCAGTTCAGGTGGCCACAAGGGGCTGCTGTTTTGCCATTATAATAATAAGAAATGTGAGTTAGTGGACATGTTTTGAATTTCATGTGTTTCTAATTTTTGTTCCAGCTCTCTGAAGAGGCTGCACTGGATGAAGCCAGTGGCTACAACATACCTTTAGAGCAAAGTGGACCAAAGAACACCGAAAAGAAAAAAACGTCAAAGAAACCGGTACTAGACAACAGCTAAAAGACAAACTCTTTCATTCTATTAGAGAAAATAACATTTAATCCCATGCTGATCTGATGTGTTTTACAGAGCCAGGTGCCAGCCCACAAGAGTAGGATTTCACCGGCTGCTGTTGCACATCAGCCATCAGACAGCGATGAGGAAGAGCTTCCGTGGTGCTGCATCTGTAACCAAGACGCCACCCTTCGCTGTCACACTTGTGATGGAGACCTATACTGCAACCGCTGCTTCAGGTAGACCAACACATGTTCATTATAATAAGAGCCATAAAAAAATCTGGTTTTCCATGTTGTAGTAGAGCTTTACATGGAGGTATTTGCTCTGACACCCAAGAAAGATGGCTGTAATTTGGAATGCATAACATGACCCAGATACATTGTGGGCCGGCTACTGCCATACTGTTAAGCAGCATGAAGATAAAGTATTTAGTGCAATGAATTATCAATCCGCTCTCCATTATCTCCCCAGGGAAGGCCATGATAAATATGACAGGATGGAGCATCACACCACTAACTACACTGCGCCGAAGAAGAAGAGGAAAACTTGATAATGAGACTGTACTGTGGGTGTTTGCCTTATCAGGTTCTGGTCAGTCATCACTATTAGACTTGTGCTTTAGACTTAAGTGATCTATTATTGTTAATAAAACATCATCTCAGAAGATAACACTACCTATCAGCTAAAGCAAGCCACAAGCCCTAACTTTAATCCCAGCATATCTTATACAAAGTGGCTATAAACATGCATTTGTAAGGACCACAGGAAGAGCAGCATCTGCTTTCTGTCATCGCTTGCAGATGAAGTGAACAAATCAGTAGACATGTATGGCAAAGCAAAGACTAGAAATAGACATAAACCCTCTTGTGAAGGTAATAAAAATGTTTGATATGAAACATATGTTTTTCTGTAAAGTGAAAAATAATGGAATGACAAAAAGTTTTGCGGGGGCTGCTCAGCAGTGTTGGTATTTTAGAAAAATCTTCAGCACACATAAAAGTTTGAAACTGTCCAACTGAATAAGAAGCTTGAGGTTTTTTTTTTCATGTCACGTGTCCTACTTCCCAAAGGCAACAAAGGCTCATCTCAGCCATACTTTGCACTTGTCACCATTTGATTTTAAAAAAAAGAAATAGGGCACGTACTAAAAAGCAGACACATCACAAGCTCATCTGGGATGATGTACGATCCCAGACGACTGTCAGCTCTGGACTGAGGAAGTACAGAGGAGTCAGTATAAAAGGATTACTGAGGGCTTTGTTTGCTTTTGGCAGGCACTGCAGTCACTCTTGTAATCTATGTTTGGCTGCAAGTCTGACATGAGTATTGCCTTTCTTGTCCTTGTGTGTAATTTCATTATAAGGGATGCAAAAGTGTTAGGCGCTGTGTCACAGCTTTGAGGGGACGCTGCATTCCTTTTTAGTGATATTTTTTAACACTGAAACCTTTTTTATGTTAGCATCACTTGACAAAAATGTCCCAGGCTGGCAGGCCTTGTCAGAAGTGCAGCATTACCGTACGGATGGCCTCTGTGTCAGGGAAGAGTGGAAGTGAGGGCCGAAGCACACAAATTACTATAATGGAGCCCTCAACCGAAAGACCCTCCGTGTATGACAGAGACAAGGCCGGAGTGCAGTTTCATCAGTGTGCATTACTGTCAAGCTAACTGAGGAGAAACCATAATTACACTTCCCTCTCGGGGCTCGCTCCATTAAGGTTTGCATGGAGGCCGTTACTGTGTTTGCCATTTCTGGCCATGTCAGACACAAACCACAGACAGGAAATGGATGAGGATAATGGATGCATACTTAATGGACCTTCCTGCTGCTGATTTCTCTTTGTTTACTCCTAGACATCACATGTCAACGTCTCCTTTGTTTCCATCAGCATGTTGAAAAATTTACGTCAGAAAACACAAGGTTGTATTCCGGGAATGATATACTAACAGACGTGCTACAGTAAAGTTTTATCTGTGTCTCTGGGTACTAGGACATAATTGTTCTTTGAAGGCAGATAAGTGTTTTAGAGCAGTAATAAAGGGCAATTGGGTAACAGGATACTTTAATTGGTACTGTCAATTGATGGCTGTAATGGATATGTCAGTATTTATTAGTAATTATTGTCTGTGGGATGATTAATATCGGATAATACCATACTGTTGGTCAGCCACTTTGTTGGAGATCAGATGTGACCCTTTCGATGATTCATCAGCAGCCACGTCTTGAAAATGTCCAACTTTATTATGACATACAACACTGTTATCAGAACAAAAATATTTATGTACATAAATAGGCAACCGAAAATGTACAGTCTTGCACCAAAAAAAAAAAAAAAAGGTCCGTCTGAGTAATAGTCAGTACATCTTTTATCACATGTGCATTCTTGGTATGTCTATGGGAGACAAAATGTTATAGCAGTCCATAAATTAAAGTGATATAATAAAAAAACATTCCATTCAAAACCCGACTGCTCAGATATTGACCCAGGGAAGGGGGGAGGGCAGAAAGAGAGTCCCGCCAACATGAGAACTGCACATACAGGTATCCAAAC
>JAOXYL010000113.1:14781289-14792345 GCA_028564955.1 Terapon puta | reverse complement strand
GATATTGACCCAGGGAAGGGGGGAGGGCAGAAAGAGAGTCCCGCCAACATGAGAACTGCACATACAGGTATCCAAACAGTTAACGCATTAGAGATGGGAAGTTAAGAGGCTCCACGTTGTCTCAATTCTTTATTTGACCTATAATTATTTCTTCAAGGGACCTGACATTTTGCGTAGACCTTTTATCCTGTAGAGCAGCCCGTTGATAAAATCCTATGGGGAAGATGGAGAAAAAATTGATTATTTTTTTTCTGTATGTAACTTCTAGAGACATTAACAGTATAATGAATAAACAGTTTTCCTCTGTTAGATATTGAACTCTCCCTATTCGTGTGGAATTTCATATACAAGTATATTTATTTTTGTCCCACCTCTTTTGGCTTTCCACATTCCTGCAACAACTCCTACCAAAGAAAACAAACATAAATGGATCATTAACAGCACTGGATATTGCTTTTTCACAGCAAACATTGCAACATTGAATTCCAGCAGGGGTCAAGTGCTTGTTAAGCCATTGCCCCACATTGCAAATACTTATGTAAGGCATGTAACTAGGAGGGGTGTCAGTTAAGAACAAGGTGTTAAGAGGTTCATGTTCTTTAGCCTTTCATAGAAGAATTGCAGTTTTGGACAACAGTTTCATGTGGAAATAACTGTATCAATTACTGACTGTATCAATGACTAGATCTGCGTTAACTTGCATCAGACCTGCAGCCGGGTTCTCTGCCCTTCATCTGTCAGCTCCAGGAGCTCGTCTATGTCAATCTCTAGCTCTGGAATTTCTTCCTCCTGGAAAAGCAGTAGAGAAAAAAAACACTGGTTATCCAAGGTTAATATTCCCCTTTTATTTTATTGCTCACAGTTTCTGTTTCTGCATGCTACAGGAGCTCTTGCAGACATTGAATAATGTTGGCTTCTTGTCATCCTTCTAGTCACAGCGCTAAAACTGTCCACACCACTGAGCAGGGTCATTCAGAGGGAAAAGAAGGAGCGTAAGATGTGATGCAACAAGGCAAGGATTTCACTGCAGCACAGTAAAAAAAATCCTTGTACAGAAAACTGTCAGATTGTAAAGTTTTAGAGCATTGACACTGTGCTTTTATTTGCAGGCAGTCACAAGTTAACAGTGGTGGCTGCAGTGTCGAAATAAGAATGAAAACTCTTTTATTTCCCTCAGTAATTCCTCGTGGCAATGATACGATCGATGATATACTGTACACACAGGCAACGCCAAAGACTCCTGAGGCATGAATGCAAAAACGGCTCCAGGAGGTCACACTTGCCACATGCCATCATCAGATTTCACGGATGGTTTACCCAGCTAGCATTTAGCTCGCCCATTAGAGATTATTTCCAAGTGAAGTACTTTATAAAGAATATATTCATCTCGGCTAGGTTTTCCCACATTGTGAATATACCTGCATAAAACTACGAACCCAAGAGCAGCATTAACTCAAATGTATAAACCAAAAGGCCCCAGTAATGTAAGTCTCCTTTAAGAAAAAAAAGCTTTAACTAAATAATGGCCGGCAACACTTCGAGAGATTAATCTCCAGTTATAAAAAGCAAATATAGCAAAGTGATAAATTCATATCACAAGCTCTTCTCCACACCTTTTAACCACATTTTCAGAGGGAAGGAACAGTGCTCCCCAGAGGAATCCTGAATGCTAAGATATCTGGAGTCAGCAGGTGCACACTCACATTTAACAAGCGAGGCCCTTTTTTTAGACGGGGATTTTTTCTTTTTTCCGGTTCGGGAGTTTTCATGGCCGGTGAGGATGGGGCTCGGGCAGCGTTCTGGATGAGGAGAGAGCTAATCAATGTGGAAGTGCTGAGTGGCAGAATGGACGGGCCCACCTTCACAGTCCCACATACCCCCTCTAATTGATACATGCTGCCAGTTTGGGCCTCGTGTGATTCTGCTGATGTCTGCAGGGCTCATGCGAGGCCGAATCTGTGCGGCGCAGGCCTGGCTTGCAGCTCTGCCGTGTTAGGGTGTGGGTGGTTGTGTTCTGCTTTTTTGGTTAGTGCTTCGTTTTTGCGCACTGGTTTCTTTTTTCCTTAACGTGGCACTTTAGCTCGCGGTAGTCCAGAGCTGACATGATGCGAGAGCAGCCCGTCTAATGAATGGGAGTAGTTATTTCTTTCGCACGGAAGTTTAAATGGCTACCTGGAGTGTCTTTTTCAGTAAGTAAAAGATGAATGTGAAAATGAATCCTGCCTAAGTGCTACATTAGTGATGAGTATGAACTGGGATATACTTTAAGCCACCTGTGAATATCAACGAGAGGAAAAAAGCCATACCCCACGAAGAAATATGATGACCCTTTCAGCAGCTTTTCACTATCTCACACTGCACGGAGTCGCAGTTTTCAGCACGTTAAGGGGTTGCCTTCATTGTCAGAAGAAAATAGCATTTTAATGAGCCTCTGGGCTGAAGTGTCTCAGCAGCACTTTTTGAAGTTAAAAGCAATAGAGTGAAGCTAAAATGAATGTTGGCACTAATACTGGAATTCATGAATGCATAAGTGACTCTCAGAGGATTTTTAGAAGTTTTAGATGGGTGATACAGATGCAGTCTAAATGAGCAGCTGGGTTTCGACGAGATGAGATGACCTCCGCTAGAATTGATCATTCAGAATCAGGAAAGTTTAATCAGTGTCACGAGGTGACCTGTTTTTTCCCTTTCAGGGCTTCTGAGGTTTGAAACTCACATTTGAGAGAATCATCATGGTGATTTAAATGTTTTAATCCTTTTTTTAAATCCCTGTTTTAATCCTTCAAATGCTTTTTACTTTGTTTAGGCAGACACTGTATAAAAGAAGTTGGCTAAAGTTGCCTTAAGGATGACTGTACCGATCAATCAGTCAGCCGATGCACAAGGGAGATTTCTGGGCTCCTGGTAAGACGTAAAATTGAGTATTGATATTCATGACCCCCCGTGACTAGTTCATAATGATTTTGGTGACCTCCTCTGACCTGTCATCGAGGGCAACCCTGGGGTCAAAATTTGCCCCTGACCTTTGTGAACACTGGACATTCATGAATGATAACATACCATGTGTATCCACCACCACGACCTCTATTTAGCAGGTTATCACTCAGCGCTCCGTAACAGTGACCTGTGGGCCTTTACTCTGTCACCTCGATCAGGCCACAATTTCCACTTAGTTCATAACATATTTCAAAATATAGTGTGTATGAAGTGTACAGAAGATTAAGTAAATAAGTAGATTATATAACTTTTCCATGATGAGACGTTATCTTGCTTGTTTTGTCTGTTATTCAGTTTCACTGCAATATTGTGCTTGTAACTACACAGTCAAGCAGCATGTTAGGCTTATAGTTAGGAAAGGAAATGGGAAACACTCTCACATCTCTACCCTTTAAGCAATTTAAAGCTACACTGCACTTAAATTAGTTTTATACACGTTCCTCTCACATAGAAGAAGAATATATATATATATATATATATATATATACATGAAAACATCTAACACCCAGTGTGCTTCCATTAAACACACCATGTGTTTGCTATTATAATGTAAAGGAAACTGTGCCCCGGAAATCCAGCTGTTTCGAGAAGAAGCCAATGTGTGTTTAACTTATCAGACCCTTTCCTTTTCCTGTTTGCGGTACAAGCTGCCCACAGATCAAAATATTCATTAAAAGTCACAATAAAGAAGACAAACGCAGTGTAAAGATGCTAATCCTGGCCAAATAAAGAAGAAAGCTTTTAAAAATGTGATGTTGTTACTCTTGCATCAACAACACATTAACCTTTTGTCTGTAAAGACATTTCTAAGACTGTCCTGAAGTCTATTAGAGTTTAGTGGGGAAAGTATTTCATGTTCTGGGTCACTTTACACACACAAGCCTACTTAACATTGCTCAGCAGTTTCAGGTCTTTCTAAAAGTTGTTTTTCACACCTTTGTTTAGTTGATCATTTCTCAGAAGGTGTGAACTTTGCAGCGACGCCGGCCACTCCGAACCGAGGCAGCACTTGTATGAATTAGAGATGCGGCTAAATAATTCAGGTGGTGACACAGGGGACTGATGGTAAATGCTTCCACGCGGAAGACTCTGAGAACCAACAGAGTAACCTTCCCCCAAGCACATGCAAAATTCATTACTTTGGCCAGTGCACATGGACAAGCCACGGCTAATTCCACACAAGTGACTGATGCAAATGTCCAGTCCGTCGCAACTCAAGAGTAATGCTCTCATTTTCATATGGAAAGGACATAGACTGTACTTAAGAGAGCTGCACAGAAGCTGAACCTCTGTTGAGTTCAGGTCACAATGTCCAACACAATCATGATTAAATAAAAGACTTCTTCTGTATTATTGCTATCTTTTGCCACCTCCTCAATCACGTTGATATGCCATCATTCAACATGCACATCCGCTAGCAGCGCTGCCACATTTATCGTTCTCCTCGATTATGTTGGAACCAGAACGTGAAAGGCCAAGTGCTGCAACCGTCAGATAATTGTATGTTTCTGGGACAAGATCAAAAGAGTACACAAAGAGAGACTTCAGATCTGTTTTTGTGATCCGGATGTCCTGGTTTCCACTAATGTGATTTATTCCACCCTCAGCTTTACAAGCGTATTATCTTATATAACCACAGGGAAGAAGGCTTGGTGTGTAAATGAAATAAACCTTGAAAAATTCATATTGTGATGAGGAAAACAGAAGAGCGCGATATTGAAAAATTCCGAGCGCTCAGCTGCGATTCTAATGTTGGAAAATTAAACCTGCCCTGCTGCTTGTCTGTTGCTACCTTTGCTGTACTGAACTTCCTCGCTAGCCAGTCAAATGGATGTGGATGCACGCACTGCCACATGCACAGGGCTCCCTGGCAGCGTGGGGGGATGCCAGACAGAGGGGCGGCTCTGGGCCATCTGCATCCAAAGGTTGTCTTTGCAGTTTGGGAATTAAATGAGAAACAGTTTGTCTCTGCCTTCTCCAGCATGAGGTGGAGGCGGTGTTGTCATCTGATCTGCGTCGTCATTAGGAAGCTGGTGCTTCTGAACAGACACCCCTAATTCCACTGTGCCATGCTGCCTTGTGTGGGCGATGAGACATCTGTTGCCATGGTTTCCCCCCAGAGAATGCCAAGCAAATCAATATGGAGCCTCTGACATAATTGGATTGTGTCCCACCATACAGGAGTGGAGTTATGAGGGTTGCTCTGTGTGTATGTGTGTGTGTGTGTGTGTGTGAGAGAGAGAGAGAGAGAGAGAGAGAGAGAGAGAGAGCTGGCCGATGTCCCCTCCTTGAACATGAAAACATTACCATCTATGCAATGAGGCCATTAATTTGGCACAGTATGGAAATAATGAGCACACATTTCCACATTACTTGTTTGACTATGACGCACGCACTGTGTTAACCTCACCTTCATATCTTGGATGGAGGGCACCATGAAGTGGAAATGTAAGTATATAGTTTCTATCATAGTTACCGAGTGACCACAACAATATGTCAGCAAACAGGCAGACATTTGGCATGCACTTAAAAATGAAAACATCCTCTTTATTCTAGTCCTAAGCTTTTATTTTTTATGACTGTGATACTTTTTTATTGCTTTATCACAGTTACAGGAATATTGTTTTGGTACTTCCTCAACATTGTTGCTATTTTTGTTATTCAACTAAAAAAAACTAACTAAAACTTGTCAGCATCTTAATTGAACCATATGGCAACCATATGTCTAAAGTGATCTGGGTGCTGCGTTATCACACTCGCAAATGCCCCCTAATGACAGAAATCGGACATCATATCGTTGAATATCTTATCACCGGTAGAACACCATGGTGTACACTGCACAGCTGATACTGCGGTCAGGCTGATGACACATGAGGGCTCGTGTGTGCCAGAAATTGCTGCCATGAAGCAACGCCACTTGCCTCCCATCCGATCCTCTCTCAGGTTGCTGTGGTCTGTCATACATGATGGATAGCCCAGCACAGGAACCTATGAGCGGCTCGGCACCTCGCCTCCTCCTCACGCAGTGTGCATCTCGAGTGTGTATCTGTGTGTGTGTGTGTGTGATCCAGCCCTGCCCTACCTCGCAGTCAAACAGCAGGTGCAGCTGCCCGTCGATCCACTCCTCGATATCCAGCCTCCTCTGCAGGTCCTTGCGGTTGTATTTGACTGTCAGCTTGCCCAGCTTGCGGTGTGCCGGCTCCTCTGTTTTGTCCGTTGCCTGGAACATCACCCTGGACTGGGTGCTCGGCTCTGACGCCATGGCTGCCACGGCCTCAGGAGAACCGTGGAAACACACCGAGCTCACAAGCGCTCACTCACACACACACACACACTCTCACACAGACAGACAGGCAGACAGACCCACAGGCTCTGACACGTTCGTTATGCACACCGGCTCCCCTGCTCGCTGCCTCTATCTCCCTGCTTTTCCTGTGGGCTGCTGTTCCCACGCGTATCTCCTGTTATCTTGTTGAGTGTTCGTGCTCTCCCTCTCTATAATGCAGGCTCTGGTCCTCTGCCTGTCCTCGTCCTCTCCCTCTCTCCCTCTCTCTCTCTCTATCTCTCTCCCCCTCTGTCTTGTTCTCCTCCCCCTGCAACACCCACTGGCTGCACTATCAGAAGGATGGTAATGAGATATGCCTCTGTGCACGCACGCGTGTCAGCCCGCACAAGCATTCGTGTGTCTGCACATGCACCTTACAGGGTGTGTGTTTGCTTTTTGCTCTCTTCCTCTCTGTTATAGCAGGTGAGAGAGAGCACAGGTCAATTACAGCCATAAAAAAACTGTAGAAATGGGTGTGAGGGCAACCACGGCAAAGTTAGACTCTGGCCGAAAATATCCCAACACATCCTACTGGCATCTCAAAATATAGAAATATGTGTGAGCTGTCATTCTTTTATCTCCAGTCACATGATTTGTTCACACACCTGTCATCAGACACATCTACAAACCAACACTCCCCCCATATTTTCCTAATATTCACTCAATAAGAGTATCTAAAGTATTCATTTTCTCATAAAGTCAAAGGGGTTTGACACACTAAGGGCTCTTGTGTTCACAAACACGTCCAACAATAGCTGGGTCCCCCTGACAGGTGAGCCAGGGTTCCTCTAGTGTGATAGCTGCCTTGTCCTTTCTAACGGGCATTATCAGGTGTACGTTTAATAAGCCTTGAAGTCAAATTGGCATCCTCGGTTACGCAGCCATAAATAATGGATGGACTGGGGAACACTATTTATGGCTGTTTGGAAGTCAAATGTCAAATAAAAGTCTTGAAACGGTCAACGTTTGTGAAATCAAATATCAACAGTAGCATGTAACTGGAAGGTCAGAAATTCATAGTTGTGCCTCCTGGTGCCAAATTATTACAGTTGAGACAACAGAGACAACAGGCTGCAGAGTTTCCACAGATCCTATTACGATATGAATAATGGGGTTCAGTTTTTTGTTTTGGCAGGGACCATCAATCAGCCATAGCCGCGCGTGTTCACCCACTGATGCACCGTCTGTTACAAACACTGAATTATTGAGTGCCTCCAGCAGCTCACCTTTCCAGGCAAACAAATTCATTCATCCCGTCTTATGCTGCTCGGTTCTGCATGGTTGGGTTGTCTAAAAAAAATAAATAAATAAATAAAGGAGATTGTAGTGGCTGAAAACCTGGGAGACTCACGTAAGGCCTTCTCACCTCGGACCGGGCCGCGGCGACGCATCCTAGGGAGGAAGACGAAAGCAGGGGCCGGTAAATGACCTTGACCTTGCTAACTTCACCATGTGATGACGATGTAAGATCTCCCAGTTAGGAAGCTGTGGGTATGGATGTTTTTTAAAAAAAAAAAAAAAAACCTGAAGGCCTCGGAAGTTATGATTCAGTCTAAATCACCTGATCCCCTTGCATAATTTGAGCGACCACTTCCTGTTTCACCTACTCTTGAGTTGCTGATAATTTCACAGATAGTTTCATGACTCATCACATACCATAATTAGGTGACTCAATGCATGACTCACCTCAGCGCTGCTACAACTGTGAGAAGAGAATCGGGGGGGTCCTGTGAGATTAAATGATAAGTTATGATAATGGAGATTCTCTGTGTTTGAAACAATGAGTTCAGTAATGCTTTGAAGAAAAAAAAAAACAGTAAACTCTTCACTCTCATGCGCTTTCTCAGCTGCTGGTGGGATCATACTGCCACCTTCTGGATAAAAGTCACAAAGGACACAACTGTGACAAAGACTGTGTTAGTATGAGTTTTCATATTTTCACCAGACTCTTTTTGCGCTTATTTACTCTATATACGATTTCATATACTTGTATGACTATTTATCACCTTTTCCCCCTTTTTGTGCTGTTGTCATTTTTACCTGTACTTGTATTTTATGCAGTCAACCTTGCAGTAGAAAGCTTTTGGTGCTCCTTCATTAAAAAGAGCCTTACACATGACTATTATTACTGACTATTATTATTATTTCTAGAATAAAAAAAGCTCATATTATTAAGAGCTGTTTCTTCTATGTCATGTATGCCATGTCATGTATTCATTCATTTATTTAGCCTCTTATAATCAAAACATTTTATTTAGTGATCTTAATGTACTCTGTGTTTTTAATCTCTCTCGCTGTGGGAGCAGATTTCCATTGTCCTCTAACAGCTCAGAGTTTGTTTGTGGGGCTACTTCACTGGGAAAATCCCAGATGACAAAATCTAATTTAGAAGAGAGAATTACTCACTGTAGAAGTTGGTCGGTTACTCTCAGTCCTTAAAAAAAAAAGGTTAAAGTTGTTCCTGTTTAAGAGCAACAGGTAAACTACCACAGATGTGGACAATCTGAAAAGATCACACTGTTATGATCATTTCAACTGATACATACAAATCGGATGTGTATTCATAGGTGGGTGAGCAGAACACAGCTCGGACCACAGAAAAACAACAGCAAACATATTGTGATCTACATAATCTGGACTTGAAAAGCCACATCCCCTACCACAATATGAACACACACACACACACACACACACACACACACACACACACACACACACACGCAGGGCCCCGGCTTTGTGTTGTTTGGAGCCTCAGTCACATAACAGGCAGAAGGGAGTGGCATCTCAGAGGTGGAATTTCACTTCCTGTATCTGTCTCAGGTGAGTCGGCTGAGCAATGCCGTCGACAGCTTAGGAGGGTTTTTTTGTCATTAGTCGACATCAAACAGGTGAATCTCTTGCGAGACTTTCTCGGTTGTGAAGGATCGGGTCGGTGTGGAAAGCTCTTGTGGGAGGTTTTGTTTTTTGTTTTTTTTTTGGAGCCTTTGTGGAGTGAGGACTCATTGAAGCGAAGGCTGGTTTGAGGGGAAGAAGCAAAGTTTTGTTTTTGGCCACATTTGCGGCCTAAACACTCGCGAAAGAAGCGAAGACTTTTTTTATTCTAACAGTAATAATAAGATCTGTTTTTATTCGCCTCTGACCGTACCGCAGTCACAGGTGATCGCCTGCTTTGTTCGTTTATTTATTTTTTTAACACATTTAGAGGACTTTTAAAATGACCTGGCTCCTCAGAGGACAGTGTGCGCTCCTGCTCCTGCTCCTGCTCCTCCTGGACTCCTCCCGTGGACAGGGGACCGGAGAGGAGTGCTTCGGCGGCTTCAAGGCGGGCCGGGAGGACTTCATCCTCGACGCCGACGAGTCCGTGAAGGACGGGGCCACCTTCATCTCGTCCCCGAAGCTGGACCGCCTCAGGGACTGTCTGGGCGCCTGCTGCAAGGAGCCCCGGTGCAACGTCGCCTTCATGGAGAAAGGAGCCGGGGAGGGCGCGATCAACTCCTGCTTTCTCTTTGACTGCCTGTACAAGAAGAAGTACGCGTGCCGCTTCGTCAGGAAGAAGGGATACACGAGTTACATCCTGGACTCCGTCTACGAGAGTTATCTGGAGGAGGACACTCCACCGAGTAAGAGCAAAACTCCACCAGGTGTTCATGTGCACTTTGTGTGAGGGTCCCTTAATCTGAAAGGATCTGTTGTGATTATTTTAGATCCCTGTAGAACTGACATCATACAGGGATCCTGTGCTGGAAATAGTCATTATATGTTTGACTCATTATTATTTATTATAAATCTAAAGTGTCCTTCTACAGGGATCCGTGTGAAAAACCCACTTTTATGTGCTCAAGTCATTTCTTTCGTTGGTTTGTGTTAAAACACAGTTTTCAGTAGGGATACATGAACTCGTAGGTTTAAGGCAGAAGCCTTCAATTCAGCATGTTCACACATGCCGGACCATTAGGGCCCCCGTTTCAGGTTTCTGTCTTCACCTCCACCTCTTCAGGTGTCCAAACTGTAATTGGGTCGGTTAGTTTTACTCACCTTTTCACTCAAACGACAGCAGTGCTTGTCTTTATGGGATTTACACTGATACCACGGGTCTCTCCCCAGATGAATCCGACCGTCCACCAGTGGCCAATGGGGGTCTGGACCGGGTGGTCCAGCCTCAGGACAGCGTGACCCTGAACGGCATTGAAAGCAAGGATGACCATGGTGTGGTGTCCTACCAGTGGCAAATGCTCACTCAGTATCCTCATGCTGTCATTGAGGTGAGTACAGAAACTGCTGATTTGGCCACAGAGAGTCCAACTTGGTATTTAGAAAAAACACATCAGAACTGTTCATAACCTTGCATCTTAAATTCTTTTAAATGCCCCGTCTGTCCATCCTGTCTAGAAAACCAACTTTGATGACCAGATCGTCGTCTCCAATCTGACATCTGGGATGTACAAGTTCCAGCTGACTGTGACCGACGCCATT
Organism: Terapon puta; assembly: GCA_028564955.1. Lineage (NCBI taxonomy): Eukaryota > Metazoa > Chordata > Actinopteri > Centrarchiformes > Terapontidae > Terapon > Terapon puta. Next base: position 14,781,550 of record JAOXYL010000113.1, on the reverse strand, counting down.
GGTCAGTCAGACTCAACCAAGGTCACCATCCTCGTCCTCACTCCTGAACAGTCCGAGCGTGAGTATCTACAGATGAAGAAGCCACCTGAAACCTTGCCATCATTTTAACACAAGTTTATACAGGGCATCTGATTTATTCAGAGTGCATGGAAAATATTTTCATCTTCTAGGCCCAAACTTGTATAACATTTATGTCCAACTGCAAATGTATTTTAAATCTGCTGCAGTTTTGCCTGTTTCTCTGCAGTTATAGACTCAAAT
>JAOXYL010000113.1:14766164-14781189 GCA_028564955.1 Terapon puta | reverse complement strand
AACATTTATGTCCAACTGCAAATGTATTTTAAATCTGCTGCAGTTTTGCCTGTTTCTCTGCAGTTATAGACTCAAATGAAAGCGCTCGGCAGTGGAAATGGTTTAGTTTCAGTGATAAACATGAGTCATGTGGCCAGTGCATTTGTTGACATTTCCATTGGCTTATTCAGAGTCTCTTGCCTTGTGTTTGATATTGTGTCATAGGTATGGGAGAGTGGTGGCCATCGGGTCTTACATTTTTACAGCACATTCTTTGATTTCCTTTTTTTTTCACAATATGGATGTGTTGTTTTTTCCCCCTCTTCTTTTAAACTCAAAACACCAATTTCCAAACAGGTTGTGACTGGTGTTTCCTTCAGTGTTTTTTGAGGAGGGGGCGTTCCAAGGAGTTGAAGCCATTGTTCGGCATTGTCACAAGCTTGAGTTTTTCTGTGGTAGTTGTGATCAAACCTGTCGAGGCATGCTCGCCCAATTCCTGAAGACGGAATGATGAAACAGCATGAAGATAGGGAGATATAATCTTGTGTTACAAGAGGAGTAGACCAGATTTTTCTTTTGAAGAGGACAAGCACAAAAAATCCGCTAAACAAATATGATCTTGTTGCTTGTTTGTCAGAGAGCAACAGTTATGTTATGTTTTATGTTAGTATGTTGTCCGATCACGAGTCACCTGAGGTATCCATGTCACCTCCCTTGAAACTCAGAAGATCCTTTGGCGCTACACATTTGTGTCTGGAGTTTCATAGGAAAACGGAAGTGCAGCTGGTGTGGCTTTTACTGCTACCATCCCACTCTCTCCACCCCCGACTCAACGAAACCCGTCTGTCTGGTTTCAGCTTGAGTTACGCAAACAAGAAGTCTTCAGTCAGATCTTCAGTCAAGATCCACTTGATTTTGAAAAGTCTTGATTCTGTTTTAAACTCCCTCCTTTTGCTCAGTGCAGGCTCTCTGTTAACTGAATGACTACAAAAGACTTTTAGCCAGTAGGTTACTCATTAACAGCATGTATCCTGAATAGTGTGAGGAATGTGCTTTCGCAGGAACACACATGGGCACGGCAGTGACTCTGCATGTCGGCGCTGCCGCATTTACACCACAATAATGAATGGATTGAATAGAAACTAACCTTAGTCATGAATGACAGTGGTGATAACATGCGAACTTGATAATGAAAGTATAGCTTACACTTCCTTGTATAATTTTGCAGTTGAGGCACTTATTTATAATGCCTGTTAAATAGCTGTGCACGAGGGCTTTGGTGGTCACTAGAATATGTGTCATCAACCGCAGGCAGACAGCCGACGTGACCCTTCTTCAACTGCACTGACCACACAACCTCTTTGTCCTCAGTTTTATTTCTCTATACAATATGTGCTCTTGTGTAATTGTGTGCCTGACTGCTCAAGAGACACCAAAAGTAGGAAGTTAAGACAAAAGAGAAAAGGAAATCCCACCAGTTTAGATGTCTGGGACAAGACAAAACTATTTATTGTTAGTCAAACTGGTTCACAGATTTGAGACAACAAGTCTTATATTGTTAATAGTGTATAGCAGTCGTCTGGGACTTTTCCAGCCTTTAAAGTGACGATTTCTGTGGTGGGGCGACCTTATTGTGCCAAGCACATAAGACAGCAATGACAATTTCCGACTAGACTTTAACTTTAGTAAGCTTTGGTGAGAGTGTTGCCTTTGTTTCACCACTAACCAAGCTGTGCGTGTGACATTACGGTGTGTGTGGGGAAATGAAATCATTAACTCACAAGCCCAGACCTTTCACAGTGGTCGGTAAATGAGTGAATGTCCCCTTTATAGTCACACGCAAATGGCATTTCAATGTGTTGTTGTGATTTTTATCACCTGATGCTTCTTATTCTTGTCAGTAGGACACAACAGTTATTTTCTCTTTGCTTTGACATGTATGACCTTATATTTGCAGGCAGCATAAGCAAAACGACTATAACTGATTATGAATCAAACCTTATCTTTTTTGTGTGTGTGTGTGCCCCACCAGACCACTGTATGGCTCCAATGAAGATTGGGCCGTGTCGCGGTGCTTTCCCTCGTTGGCATTACAATGCTGCCTCAGAGAAATGTGAGCAGTTCATGTATGGGGGCTGCAGGGAGAATCTCAACAACTACCTCAGCAAGGATGAGTGCACCAATGCCTGCTATGGATCAGGTATTTGTGCTTATGTACTTCTGTATGTTTTTTTGTTGTAACTTTGTGGTTATTGCTTGTTTAGTATATGCATGTCTACAGTACATCATCATCATCATTTCTTTGTGGTATAACCACAGGGTGTTTCCCTGCACTGCTCATGTTTGCTTTTATATCTGTGTCACATATCTAACTCTTTCATTCAGGGAAAATTTGAAAGGGAAATGGCTGAAATAGCAGAAGTAAAAAAAGAATAGTTTGATGTTTTAGGAAAAATTTTAAGAGACCTAAAGCACTCATGTTTGTACAGTAAATAAATATGATGCTACATCTAGGAGATTGTTGGTTTAGCTGAGTATAAAGGCTGCAAACCAGCTACCTGGCTCAGTCTAACAGTCACTTCTAATGGGAATGATATATATCTCATTTAGTTTAATCTATACAAATCTGATGTGTGGCTACAAGACATTTTGGTTCTATTAGGAGTTATCTGCAAGTTACCTCTTTGCTGGGTCACGAACTTTGTGGAGTATCTGACTCTTGCCTAGTAAAGGATACGTTAAACAGTAAACAGTTTTTTAAAATCTTTTTTATACAAGTAATTGAGTAGTTATCTCATTCTATTGTCTTTCTTTCAGAAAAAGGCAGTAAAGCTGGCAGAGGTTTGCCGATACCTGAATCTCAAGGTGGGTGAATTTTGCTATATATTTTGATTTCCCCTACCCCATTAAACAGTTGACAATGGTCTCAATTATAATATCTTTTTAGAAAAAGGAAAAGGCATTTGCATTATGCTAAATATGAATATTTCTTCCCTTTCTAGAGTTTGAGGTACACACTGTCTGTCATGACAAAGAGCAGAGGCGATCTGTGATGCTTTTGGTCATAGCAGTTTTCATTCTCCTTAGAACCGAACATCTTAATGCCTAGTTTAGCCTGCAATAATAAGAACAGTTGCTTATTCACACATCCAATATCATTAATATTCTTTTGGAGTCCTGTTCTGAGTTTTTGCTATCTGCCAACTGGAAATACCTAGCAGTCATTACCTGTGTACGTCTGCCATCACCCGCTGAACAGGTAGAGTACAGTTGGTTTTTAGAGCTTTTTTTTTTCTTTTTTGCAAAGAACAGCTGCTTCCTGTGGCCAAAACAACACTTGGAAAGTGGTGACTTTGAAAACCAAAACATTAAAGTTGTTGGCTGGACAACTAAACAATGAGCCGAAACTTGTTATATATAAGATTCCATAAAACCAAAGGGAGCTTCAGATTTGGATGATGGAGGTTCATTATTATGAGCAAACGCTTTCACATTGTTCCATTGTTATTGTAAAACAGCAGTACAAGTGCCATTTTTTTTCTGTCTTTATGTTCAACAGGAGAAAAATGTGGAGTTCCTTGTACCACAGAGCAGTTCACCTGTGAAAACGGCTGCTGTTTGGATCCAGGCCTGGAGTGTGACTCAACGCCACAGTGCAGCGACGGCTCAGATGAGCAGAAATGCGAGGACTGTAAGCAGCGGCTATGCAAACTAGGCTTCATTTTCATACAGGCTCATGGGTCTCTAAATGCAACACTGATGAGACTCCGATAAGATGCTTCCTTGGAAGATATGCTCACGTGAATTTTGTTTCTGCTTTTAGTGAACAACAAGTTTCGGATTTTGCTGCAGATTCCAGTGAACGAACAAAAAGGTGATGTGGCATTTCATCCTTTTAATCATTTTTGCTTTTCTAAATCTTTTATAGTGTGATTTTTATTATTCAAAATTATGAAGCATGCTGCTGCCATCTGTCAATACTGTACTATCCACAGGCTCGCCTCACCCGCTCATTTGTTGTCGTTCACAGTGCGTTGCACGGAGCCTCCTCTCACAGGGGGCTGCAGGGACAGTCTCACCAAGTGGTACTACAACCCTATTCAGCGGACCTGCCTCCGCTTCAACTACGGTGGCTGCCAAGGAAATGAGAACAGATTTGACTCTAAAGATACTTGTGAGAGGGTTTGCCATGGAGTAACAGGTGGGTTGTTATCGCCACAAAGTGTTTTTATTTAGAAAATCAGAGATGGTATACATTCTAGCTGCCTGCTCCCCTTATGACTGTATGCATGACCTCTAAAGCCCCTCCTCTCAGCGTCACTCTCTATTTAACTTGTTTTTCTTCATTGTTCTTGCCCTGTTCATCTTTTGTGTAAACTGTTGTTTCTCATTGCTTGGTTGGTGTCTTATTGTTTATCTGCTGTTACACCTCCTTAGACTTGGTGCATGCAGGTGGAATGAAACCTGTGCTGATGCAGTGATTGAATCTTGGTCAGATACTCTGTTCTGATTGGAAGTTTAGACCCGGGCGTGGTGGATTCTTGTCAAATGGCCTTAGAGGCAACAGTATAGCTATAACCATTTTTTTCTTTTTAACTATGATCTGTCTCATGCATATGTCAAGACAGTGAAAATTTCTAAAATTCATTTTAGACAAATTGCCCACTTATACTTTAAGTGTGCATTTTACTGATACTTGGATCCCTTATAAATTGTTGATGGATATTTTTTTGTTTGGGTCAGCATTTCCACCTGCTGACATTCAAGTGGTGCCCACGTTTCTAACTGCCTCGGGCTATTTTCGCTGATTGTTCTCTCACTGACTGTCATCCAGGGGTAACGACAGGGGTAGTCGACAACCCAAACAAAAAAACTGTCAACTGGGGGAAAAGTACATGTGAACTCTAAATGATTCATTTCTCAGAAAGTTTTGTTGTTGTTTTTCTTTGTTGTGTGAAACTGACATGAAGCTGCTGCAAAGGTTTTAATGTGTGGCAGGTGGAAAAGAGAATATTTTTACTTTAAAGGATATTTGCAGTGATTGCCAATAGATTTAGCTGCTGAAGAGCCAGAAAATTTTAGTCAAAGATTGATGGAGACTAAAGACTTAAGTCGCTCTGTGACTGTTGGATACGTTGACTGTATCAACTTGATGGGGAACACAATTTATAACATCCATGTCTGGTTATACTTTTTGGGTAGTGGTACTGTAGCAAATATGGGATTAAAAAGAAGTGCGGTCACCAAGCTTCTTAAAGCTGTTACTAACATAACACATCTGAATCTTCTAATGAACCGTCAGCGGCCGTGTTGCATGATGGGTAATGCGGATACCAGGTTTTGCCGAGAAAGAGGAATTAAATTACTTCAAAAAAGCAATAAAAAAGCCTATCTCTAGTAGTGTTTCATAGATGTCTATGTGTTTCTGTCCACTCTGACCCTGACAGTGTCACAGGAGAACAGTAGTAGAAAATTGGTGGAGATTGGCGTTTTTGAAAAAGTGATGTGACTGTTGTGTTCCCAACCTGTTGTTGCCATCCATCCCCATGAGGCCCATAAGAATTTCCTTTCATAGCAGGGTATTAATGTTTCACAGGGATGGCAGCAGATTAATGTTTCATGAGCTTTTTCCACTTTTTGTATGTCATGTAATTTTAAAATCATGTCATGTGTTTGTCTTTATTTCAGAAAAGGACATATTTGCAAACCCTGGGGAATTTGAAAAACGAGCGGGTGACAGTGAGACAGGTATGTTAGCCTTCCATCTTTACAGCTGGAGTAAAAAACAGCCGCCTATAAAAAAATGCAGCTCTGACTCTTAGTTCCTTGCTATTAAATAATTTGTCGGTCTCTCACTTTTTCCAGTTCGCTGAGTTACTGAGAGCTGCATTTTATTTTGTGATCTCTCAGCCTTTTCCTGTAGTGTCTTTTTAAATGACGAATCACTGAGTTAACTTTTGTTAATGAATTTATTTGACAGGCATTATAGTGGCAGTCGCCCTCCTGGGTGTCGCCATTGTCGTCCTACTGGGCATCCTGTTGTACTGCCTCTGTAAGGGAAAGAAGAAGTCACAGCATCAACGTGTACCCGTCAACACCGTCCCGGTCACCTTCGAGGACAGAGAGCGCCTGGTTTACAACAGCACCACCAAACCCATCTGACCCCTCATGTCTCCTCCCCCCCGCCCTACATCTTGGTGGTGCATGACGTTGCGTCATACGCTAAACAAACTTGGACTGATGTAAGAGGAAACAGTGTCTGCTGACGAGGTTTGAATGGCCGAGATCTGTTTTCATTTTGTCCATACATGGATGTATTTTGTATCGGTGATGTACACAGAAGGCTCAAGTCTTCAGTGATGAAATGTGACGTCTAATGAGTTGACTTTTAGATGTTTTTAATGCTGTGGCCTGGTGAAATGAGTTGTTGGATATCAGTTTGTACTCAGGTTGAAAAGGAAGGATTGGCATTAGTGCAGAGGTAGATTACCACTGGATATTGTACATGTTGTTCCTTTGCTTTACTACTTAGAAATAATAATACGATAATGATACCTTTTAAGTGTCAGTAGGTCCACATAGGTCTGTCACTTCAAAGTAAGAGTCTGGATTCCTTTGTGTCTTCTTACAACTGAGCTCTGGGATTTTGTAGATATTTAATGTGATATGGTTTTCACTTCAACTTCCTCAGGTCCTACGGGACTAGCTTCTCCACTCTTTCAGATGTATTTTTTATCCTGTTTTAGACCACATTGTTACGTCAAATTACACTCACATGCGTAAAGTTGTACATAATCATTGAATTTCGAGAAAGTAATGTTTTACTAGTTATTTTGTCAGCGATTTTCGAAGTGTTTTTAAAACAAGCATAATGCATATTATAAATAATGTTCATTGATACCTTTATAAAGCAGCCTTGTTGAATAGTCAGCATTTTAAACGTATCAAATGTGTGTACATATGAGGTGATATAGACTTCTGTAACTTCAGCAGTGTCATGTTTATACTAAATAAAAACATCAACTCAAAGGGTGCATTTTTTCAGTTTTTATTAGTGTCAGTGTGATTGGCTGTTCAATAGTCTGTATACACTGCAGTCCTGCAGTATTAGATACATTTTTATGCTATGAGTGAAAAGGGATTTTCAAGATTACTTATCTGTGCTATACATATGTTCCATTACTCCTTTTTCCAGCTTTGGCACTTCCATTGATTATATTTTAATTACAGACCGATGGTCCACCATTTATCCATCATTTATGTTTGCATTGATACATTTAAACAAAATGCACCACCTTTCCAAACAGATAACAGACGATCTGGTTGCCCTCTAAGCCCAACTCTGGTGATCTCAAGAACTCTGTCCGTCCTGATGTTAGAAATGACCTGTCAGAAATTGGGTTTTCCAACAGGTTTTTATTTTTACAGTAACACATGGATATTATCCATGCACCTCATAAGCCACATAATTACAGCATATAATTATAGGGTATACTGATGAATTTCATTTGTAGCTGTTCCAGTATAAAAATGTTCTCCACACTAATGTTGGTGAGACTAGTGAATACTTAAGTCATTATTTTAGTCATTAGTCATTAAGTAACACAGTCTGTACTATTCACCGAGCTTACATTTTATGTATCATATAGAACATTTTGTCCCTACAGTAGCAGTTTTATCTCTTTCCTGCTGCACCACTCTGCTGCAGTATCAGTGGTTTGTCAAGTATATTAGCTGACAATAAAAATTGCAGTGAACCAGTAAGAGCCGTATAGCCTCAGGGGACTGAAGAGCTCACAAGTGAATCAGCTTCCTTCATTACCGCATGTCTGCAGGTACTGGACTCATCATAATTAACACCTGAAGTGAACCTCATCAGTCTGTCCATTAATCATAATTATCTGTAAAATCTTTTTTTCTGGGGTCAAGCATAAAGGAAGGAAGATGTGGCACCGTCTAAATGTAGTTACAAAATATTAGATTTGGTTTACATTTGTGATGGCGTTACCTTTATGAGATCACACATGCTGAGAGGTGCCTCCTTTCAGAAATGAAAGAGAGCATTTATGGTGTTGAAGTCTGTCCCTGTACTGTCCACAGCAGATTTAAGTTAAGCTTCAGATACAGTGACATCTAGTGGCATTTTGACCTCTGCAAGACACAGCAGCTGGGTTTAGACTAAACCAGATGTTTTCATGGTCTGAGACTAGAGCCTTCCCTCAGATAAAGTTTAGAGAAATGTTTTCCAGAAATGCCCTTTACACCTCTCTTAGTTTACTTACTTCAAACCACTGAATCTCTGAATGATCAGTTTTAACTAAATCACACACATTTACACTATTCTATGTGATCTCATTTTGATCATGAATATAATGTTTTTTCATTTGAAACTGAACCTGAAGCCCTACTTGGGAGGCTCGCTTCTGACTTTAAAAGCCTCCCGACTGAACCACAGGTGCAGTTTAAACCACAGCCTCTGAGTACACAACAATACGTCATGTCTGAGAGACCATGTGAGTTTATTCCAGCCAACACAGGCTTAATCCTTCTTAAACCTAAAACCACAGCCTCACAGTCACTTTACACACTGTGGTCTTACGTTGCTTTCCATTAGAGCACAACATGTTTGGCCTATTACTGCACTGCACTGTCATAATTTTTTCTCAAAGTTTGCCAGTACTTTTATTTTTAAAATGATGATCAGACAAATACAGCTACACTGTCAGCCTCACCTGGATTTATGAGCTGCATGGGAAACATTTAGGTGACATTCAAACTACCTTTCATTACCAGCAGATGGCTCTATTGGCTTATTACACATTCAAGTCTGCATCTATGCAGCTAATTGGCGATCAACAAGGACAATGCAAAGTCAAAATCTGTTTTATTCAGTGTTTCATAAAGGAAATTAAACTGCATATTGTATTAGATTAAGTTCAGTCTGTTACACCTCTGTATATGTGATAATATTAAAAGCTGCATTTTCACTTTGTGTTGACTCTTTCAGTGAAGTCATCCAACATATTGTTTTCTTCAGAGCCCATTTAGGGATCTTGGGGTGATCCCCGGGGGCTGGGCGCAGTGCAAAAAGCGCCCCTCTCTATTTAATCGGCTCGACATAAATTAGCACCCACCCAATTGATTCACTGAAGCCGTCCTTTGTGAGCCCCCCAAGTCCACTGACCCGATCGACAGAAACGTAACTGGCAGGGTTATAATTTGTTATGTCCTTTCACCAGCCTGTCATTGGCTTGCATGTGTGTCCCATGGGTGGAAGTAAAGATACTTTTATGAAAGAGGAGGGAGAAAAACTTTGCAGGCCAGATGTTAACATGTGGGCTCACCTCTGACACGCAGCAGACACTGCCCTGTCAAAAACAGGCGGTCCCCTGTTACATTCACTTGCTCCTCGTAAATTATAGAATCAGAAACATTTTATTGATATTTTCCTTGCTTTTCTCTAAAATAACACATTTCAATAGTATATTATTAGAAACAAATCACAAACTTTATTTCTTATATTTCAATATGTCTACCCTTGTGTTGTTGTGGTTTTGTTGGAGAGTAAGCGAAACAAAAAAAACACATCCTATACAAATAACGGATATTTTTAACCAATTGCATTAATCCACTTAAAGTTTAGCAACATTAAAAAGACAATAAGAATAAGAAAATATATTTGTTACTATCTTTAATGTGTTTAGCTCACCGCCCCTTGCTGGGTTGCGGTATTTCCGCCGGCCCCTGAAGGCAGCAGCAGCAGTCCCGCAGCAGCTCGTCAAAGATGCGCCAGTGTGGACTGATGGGTGTGCGTGTGTGTGAGTGTGTGTCCGTCTGCGGGTGCTTTTAACATGTGCGGAGAGGAGGCCGACTAACGGGGAAGGGGGGCTTTGAGATTATCGTCGGGAAACGGCGGAGGAAATAAGAAGTTTTCGTCGAGGAGAGAAGTCGCTGGAAGGGCGAAGAGAAGTTGGCGAAGTCGGTACGTGAACTACTCACTGACAACTGCACCGCAAAAAAAAAAGACAACGTGAGCTAACCCAGTGTTAGCTTCAAAACACTGTCAAGAGGGGTTTTCTCCTCTTTGGGTACTCTGTCCCTGTTGAGGGTGTGTTTTTTTTTAGGGCTGTGCATTTCATTTTGTCTTGAGCTGTCGTTAAACACATTTGAATTGAGGAGTTTCTCCTTCTCGGCAGAGCAAACCAATTAAACTGAGTCCCAAGACATCTGCATAAGTGTCTCACAAAGCTCCTCCACCCTTGGTCGTTGTTGCATTTCTTGCAGTTATTGCAAACAGATTTTTCCCCCCATGTATTTTCACAACCTCTACAGCCATAAGCCTATAAGGGGGAGCAGGAGTTTCAGTCAGATAAGTGATGTTTGTCTTTGAAAACTAAACACTCTCAGTTGGCTGAACTTTGATCAGGTGCTGCTACGTTTCTTCTTTTTTTTTGAAGTTTTTTTTTCCACCTCAGGTTTTGGTGTCACTTCCCTCGTGAGACTAACTAACCCCCCTTCTTCTCTGCAGCTGAATCATTTGCCATTTCCTCTTTCCTAGTATCCCATCCTGAGCCCCCTGCGGTGCCCGTACCCCCCTCCCAAGCAGACCGTATTGTTTTTTCTAATGAGCACCCCGGTGGGACACGGTGAGGTCTCACACGGCAGGCTCCTCATAGGTCAATGGCTTTCCACACCCGAAGAATGGGACAAAATCAATCAATTACCAGCGACAAAAAAAGTCCTATCTATCTACTCCTCTGACCTCGCTTGACCTATCGGACAATAAAAGTCTCAGCCTCTCTTCTGATGAATTTCTCCTGAATGCCCTAAACGGCTCTCACTACCAGGTGGTCCAGACAGGAAACTCCCCGAGTGTATCTTGGATCTCAGAGTTGGCGCTTTGCTCCCTCTTTCTGAGTCTTGGTATGCTGCAGCTGTGATAAAGTTACAGGAGCTGCACAATGCAAGGCTGCTTTCATCTATGGATCCCTTATAACTTTAAAACTTTCTTTTTCAGAATTTCTTTGTTATTTCGTGGTTAAATGCTCACTTGATGCTGCTCGGGACATACCAGGATGTCATAAAGCTCCAGCTTTTGCAAGTTCCAGCTGGGATTGCACCGTAAGAGCAAAAGGTCGACTTTAAAGGAGACCCGAAGACGTGTGTGTGTGTGTGTGTTTGTTGTGAGAGCGAGGAGCGTGTGTGCCACAGGTGATCCGGCATTCCAGACGCCCAGGGGAGGTCCGACTCGTGTTTTTGTTGTTGCGAAGTTGATGGAGCCGTTCGCCTGCAGAGGTGGTGTAGTGCACCTTTAAACGAGCACCCTCCGGTTCTATTTGAGGTCTCTGCTGTCTAATTTTACCCAGCAGCCCTCCGCTCTCCCCTCCAGATCCTACTGGACATTATGCCTGGCTACTTTCTTCTGGCTGTCTCTCATTTATGATGTTAAAGAACCGGAAGGCTTTCTTTGCTGTTTGCCAATTAAGATGGCACTTGCCAACTTCACTTGCCAGGTATGCGTTCTGTGGTTAAAGGACATTGGTGGTGGGGAGGTGAAAATAGCTGTTTCTGCCATTTCGGCACAGCGGGGAATGATTATTCTCCCATTAAAGGCTATTTTGGCCGGAGTGTACGTGCGCCATATGGGCAAAACTCCTCTCAGTGCCCTGTGGGTGTTCATCGGGATGGATCACTTATCACCACATCTAAGCAGAGTGCAGTATGCAGTGGGCTAAAATAAGAGGCCCATATGTTGTGTGTCTGTGGGAAGCCACAAGTTAGGGCAGCGCTTTTGTGGAAGCTGTGGATGTGATTGAGATGAAGAGGGGCCGTGAGGGTTTATTGTTTTCCCCGGTGAATGAAAAGCCGTTGGTCTCTTAAGGCCTGTGTCAGGAGTAATGTGGGAAAGAGGGCACTCGTGGAGAGGCTGTTTGTCAGGGGATATTTTCTGTCGGGGTAGACGGGGTGAGAGGGGTGAGAAAGGGGTCTTGCAAGATAAACATGGCACCGATGCTGAAATAATAAAGGCTCTCTGTCTCAGTTAGCCCGCAGGACTCTGGACCTCAGCGTGCCACGCCAGGTTAAGTTTTATTTGCTCTGAACGTAAACATCCGCCCTGACTGATGGTGTCTTGGAGAAACCCGCTCCACTGTGTCTGAGCGGAGGCATCCCAGGGGGCTCATATCAGACTTTCAGATTCCCGCGGGTCTTATTGGGGCAGACGGCGAATGCAACCTGAAGCGCCCCGGTCTCCGGCTGTGAAAAAGAAGCTCAACAGGAACGCTCTAGACTATTTTTAGCCTTTCCTCCCATCTCCCGCTTGTTCTCTGCGAGGAAGGAAAAATCAATTGTGCTTTTAATTGTCGCACAAAAGCCTGATTAAGTTCTCTTTTTGGATTCGAATGCCGGATCCGGCCTGTTTGTAATCAGCTGTGGGCATCATGAATTGGCAGAAGGACAACTGGTGGATTGGAGGTGCCGTGGGGACTCCAGTGTTAAACACAGTCCATTAATTGGCAGAAAATTGGCATCAGTAAAGCTTTTTTGGGAATTGGGGGGGGGTGGTCCTATATGATGTCACATCCTCCCTGACATGTCTGTGCCCCCTGCCAGCCTTCCTGAAGAGACGGAGAAAGTGCCATGTCTGTCCCAGAGCAGAAGTCTTGTTTTCCTGCGGTTTCCTCTGTAGACGGGTTCAGCGGTTTCACTTCTCTCGTAACCTTGACAGGCTGTCAGCGGTGAAAAATGCCCTAGATAGTCATCACACAGCCCCCCGAGGAGCCTTTTTCTTTTAACGTGTTAGGTCTGAGGTCTTGGGTCAAGGTGTGTTTGTCTGTGCGTATTTTCCTCAGAGCTCAGGCTCTTAACACATTTGCGGCGATGACTCAGTATAAATTTGCTCTTTGTTTGCATGAGTGTCGAATCTTGCCAGCATCTGTCCCCCTTAATTATCTGTTTGTTGTGTTTTAAAGAAAGGAATTCGGGCCTTGACTGCCTGGCTCAGTGTAAAGCCTGGTGATTAGGGGAACAAGGAAGTTTATCGGCCCATCTGAAGAAGTGATCCATTGCAGGTCTTTCTTTTAATAACCATCAGATTGGTTCTCGGAGCATCTGTCTTCAATTAAGCAGCAAGTCGCAGATTCCCATGCGGGAGGTTCATGCTGCGGGTAATTCAGTCATCAGCTGTGGGAACCAAATGCTCTCCGTTTGTGTGAAGTGGCAGCTAGTTCAAGCACAGGTGGCCAGCTTGGCATGAATGTTGGCCTGTATGCGGTGTTTTCTTTAGGATTTGAAATTTGGCTGTGCCCCCTCCCTAGGAAAACAAGGATTTGGAATTGCCATATGTCAGCAAACAGGAGGAGAAAGTTAATGAGTTACAATTGTTGAGTTGTGTCCAGTTTCACGGTTTTGCCACGGCCTGCTAGTCATTTTCAAGAATTTTCACTTTCTCCACCCAAACTGCTCTCCATACCTACCAACAGCTTTCGATAAGACGTTGAGAAAACATTTTCAGACCCAGACGTCTGCAAAATATGTAGGTTTTGAGCCCATTATTCCTAGTCTACCCTCTCATCGACCAAAGACAGATTAGCATAGTTTAGGTCTGGTCATTAAGTGGGGTGAGCTCAGAGGTCATTGTAGAGTGGGATTATCAGAGGGTTTTATTAGTTCACCGTTCAGAGACAAGTTCAAAGCCCGTCCCTCAACATGAATATCAGTCCTGCAGGTTACACAAACTAACCCACCTCTTGAAACTCAGTTGGCCGAGTTCAGTTGGTCAAAGGCTGTTCGAGGAGGCTTCACTCTCAAAGAATGTAGCAGCAGTGCATTGATGGAGCATAAATCTGTGTGTCTTACAGCATTTTTTAAACTTGTTGCTCTCAAAGACACAATAAAATTGATTTGATTTCAGCTCCATCCTTGCAGAAGGGAAAGTACAACAAGTTAAAATGGTCACAAATGGTTAGATTGGTCAATTTTTGATTACACTCTTGACACCGCTGGATTTGTTGTCACAAAAATTAAAGAAAGCTACTCTATGCAATTTTTGTCATGCACACTTTTTAAAAAATATATTTGGAAACTTTTCATTCATGTTTGCTGGCTTGTATTTGTTTACTTCCCCACATTTGTTGGCGTATTGCTTTTCGACTTAACTGCCTCCAACTTTAAATCAGTGCAACATCATGAAGCCATTGAAATGAATGTGTATCCTGTTACTGTGTGCCCTTCTGCTTACGTGTGTGTCCTTGTGTATGTGCATGAGAAACAAACAAATGAAGGCTGACTCCCTAGCAGTCCTGGTCAAAAACTCTGTATGCTTTCTTTTTAAATAAATTTCAAGTCAAATGCCACCAAAAAAAAAAAGTAACTTGCATTTCATTTTTTGGAATTGACAGGATTTTTCCTATTTTCACGTGTGCTTTGTTAGAGGAAAAGAAAAGTATTACAAGTATTTTTATTGCCACTGACGTTCTTGTGCAGTAAACAAGCTCTACTTGAGTCCAGGCTGCAGCTGCAGGGACCCTACAGTGAAGCAATGATCCTAATGTGTGGATCCAGCTCTGTGACTTCCCTCCTTGCATTCCTGCACATCTTAATTGGCGAACCTCCTGGCAGCGGGCTCAGTTTGGCCTCGGCTGGCCTGGCTGTCAGCTCGGCAGAGTGGCCAGCGAGCGCGCTAGGAACAATGCCCATCCTAATCCGCGGAGAATTCCCGCTCCTCTGATCTAGCTGGCCCAAGAATGCAATGTTTTAAAAGGCCGGAGGCTCACCAGGAATCACAGGGAGACAAGTTCTCATGCACAGTCTTCCATGTTAATTTGCTTTAAGGAGCCGGAGAGGCAGTGATGTGAGAAACTGGCAGCACAGTGGCTCTGATGGGACACACCTCATCATTAGCAGCACCGCAGCCTGGCATGAGGGATTAGAAAATACACGCCACCGGGGGGGAACCTGTAATGGCAGTGGACACTTACATTGATAATGAGAGACTTGTTTTGATGTGACATAGATGTATTTTTAACCCCTACTAAATAAATGTAGG
>JAOXYL010000113.1:14723351-14737852 GCA_028564955.1 Terapon puta | reverse complement strand
GGTTGCGGAGCAGCCGTGAGCTCAGGGCGCACGGCCTACGGTCAGTCACCAACCCCTCACACTTCATACCGCCGCCTGGGACACACACGGCAGGAGAGCATGCTGACACCCCACAGTCCTCTTTACCATCTGAGACACTCAGTCTCCCTGAGGTTCCCTCTGAAGAAGTAAATCTGTAAAAGCAACTCACAAATACAAGGTTATGTTTTTAGATGAGGCACAGTCATTTCCTGATGCAGCTGGGTACAGTAGTTTTCAACTGACGTTGCTCAGGCAGATGGATTAATACACTTTTAGTTCTCTCATTCAGGGATTTCCAACCTTGCCTCAGCTGCCTAAAATGAGTTCATTCAAATTCATTTTATACTTGTTTTATTATTTATCACAGTTAATTATGCACAAGTGGAAGCTGTCAAAAAACAAGGCAGTAAACCTGGAGATGCTGATACTTAAGCTTAGGCTGTTTTTAGGGATCATAATCCTAATTGTATTTTCTTTCTAAATAAAACTATATTATGCTAAATATGGATGCTTTTTAAAAAAAAATACAAAATACAGTTTCTGTCTGTACCCACTGGGGGACAAGTACCCCTGGCTGGGAATCACTGCTCCAGTGAGCATTTGCAGCAGCAGGACAGCGTATGGGGACTGACCCAAATAAACCACAATCACCGTGTTCATTGCTATTATAGGAACATGTCACCCAGTCCATCAGTGTGGCTCAGTGGTGTGTATTTTATTGCTCTATGGCACTAAGGACTTTTAGGCTTCGGGTAAAGTCCATTCTGCAGAAATATTTATATAAATAGTTACTATATAAATAGTTGTAGTATAATAGTAGCAAATCACCAGACTCATCTTTTAAGGTTGTTTGTTTGTCTCCAGGTTGCTCCTTTGATTTAGTTTTCTATAATGACAATAGATGTTAAAAACCACACATGCACACAGTAAGCCAGTAAATCATGAGCTAAGCAGGAGAGCAAAAACACCTCAGGAGGTCGTATCATTATAACGCTGCTTACCTCTCTGCTGCAGACAGAGCTGCTGCATCTATCACGGCCACTTGTCTGTTGTTTCCCAGGGTGCACCAGGCCTCTCTGTGTTCGCCTACTCATGAGGCCAAAGCAGCCAATTACTGCCCGAGGACCTGAAGGTACAGAGGCTAGCGCGGCGCTGCGGCAGCGCCATGCAGACAAAATGTGTTGCACGTCCCAGCGTGAACTGGCTGCTCTCAAACTCTATGATGAGGCCAAATGGCCCTTCAGTCGCACTCAGGGACATTAGTACAAATGTCCACGGTGGGCAGTGAGACAGAAGAGGGAGCTAAACCAATTCTAACCCTTTGTTCCATATTCATCTTCAAAACTGTCATGCACACACTCCTCAGCAAACACAGACACACCTGCAAAGCAACAAAACAAACTCATCCTGTGGTGTTTTTTGTGCAGGGGAGAATAAAATGATTTCAGGTGTACAATCACTTGTGCTTTTTCTTGGCATTTGAGTCATGAGAGGCTCAAAATGTCACCGTGCCACCTTTCAACACACAGGGGGGGGTCACACTCACCTGCAGCGTTGGTGTATCAGTCTCCTGCAGCTAATTCACAGTTAACTAATTGAGGGATCAGTTGCGCTCAGTGGCTCATTCTGAGTCTTCTCTCTTTTTCTGCCCCCCCCCTCCATCTCTGCCAGGGTGATGTCTTTCATCGAGAAAAGCGTGGCTCGACTGGACCAGCTGGAGAGACTGGAGGCACTGGCTCTGGAGCTGGGGAAGAGCCATTATCATTACAACGCCCCACCTAAGTACTTCAGCGTAAGATCCCCTCTCCCTCCTCCCTGAGTGATGCCAACAGTGCTGAACACACAAGTCTGTTTTTACGATGCTGCTTTGATTTTAGAGGGAGCACACACATTGTAATTTCCAGGTGATACTGTATTTAGTCTTTAGCAGACTCCCCGCTTGCACTGAGACCCCTAAAATCACAGCAGCTGACTGAGCAGAAGTGCAAAATGGACACACGCCCATTCCTGTAAATAATAATAACAACGCAATGACACGCCAACTGGATACCAGCCAAGCGACAGAGGCTCAAGGGCCTCTGTAAGAATCTCACACAATTATTTTTTTCTCCAGTATGTTGGAGCAGAATTTATCTGTGCCGTGCAGCCCATCCTGAAGGAGCGGTGGACGGCCGAGCTGGAGGAGGCGTGGAAGGTAAGGAGCGTGACCTTGCGTGTCTACTTTGCCGCCGGTGTCAATCAGGCGCCGCCACAGCAGCAGCCACCCGTTGTGGGCAAGTGCCTTGTGAGACTGAGGCCTGACACGTGCAGCCAGTCGAAAGCGGTGACGATTCGTGTCCAGCTCGCACCGGCGTCTTTTTATGCCCCGCGTAACACGTCAAGACCGAGCAGCAGCGCGACGCGAGCTTGACTGATGGGAAATGTGCATCTCACTGAACCATACATGAGCATATTGAGCACATGGAGCACAGCTCTGTCACATTGCGTCGCGTCACTTGAAGATCCCCTTTGTCATTAATACAGAGACGCTCAAATGATTTGCTGTGGCTGCACAACAGACGCATCTCTCTAGTTCAGCACATTTGATTTGAGCGTGAGGCTTTCTGGCAATGGACAACACTGGTGTCACAACATTTAGGGGGGGTTAAGACATTATTGACTTTAAGAAAAAAGCTTGTGTTAGGTTTAATATATTTGTCTTGTGCACTTATGTGCAAGTTCTGGAGAGAGCAAGTTTGTAGGATTACGTTATATCTCACCAATTATAAAAATGTACTCACAAAGGTTTAAAGGTCACAATTAAAATCTGCATCTTCCAATGAATGGCTTCTACTGCCCTCAAGTGGTTGAAGTGAGTTGGTGTCTGTGTTGCGCCACACTCATCCTACTTGGGATTACAAGACAGAGCTATCTATTTAACATAAAAATAATAAAAGAACAAATAGATAAATATCCTCCACTGCTAGTCATATTAACTAAATCAATTTCAGTTTTTACTTCATCACACAGATTATTGTACAGTTCCCAGTGAAAATCATTATGGAAAACAAGCTTTTTTTACAGTATATTCTTCCACTCCAACTGTATACATTTGTCAACACCAAAACACTGTTTTTTTTGTTTTGTTTTTTTCACTTTTCACACAGAGAAGAATCCAGGCTGAATAAAATATGACTTATACATTGATGAGCCACAACATTAAGTACAGTCTACAGTCTTATGTGATCCAATACCACAGCTCTGCCATTTTTTGTATTTTCACAATGCTCATAGTGTGTTTTTTTTTGTTGACGTTGTCAGACAGGTAATAGCTCTGTTTTGTTTATTGCTGAGGTTGTAGTGAGATACTGGAGTGTATCATATTGAGAGGTGGCTTTAATTCTGACCCTCTCATATATGATGGTGAACAAAATATTCAAACCACCGTTCCACATAGTGCACTCCAGTAAAAACACCACCTGCTACAATCCCAATATAGAATAACAACAAAAAGGGAATGGAAGCTTTCAATGCAGAATTCATGGCAGAACTATTGTTTAAAAAATGGAGAATATGTACAATGTCGTCCTACAAGTCTAGCAAGACCTTCAACTCTAATTTTTAAAAAAGCATTTGCTCAGTAATGAATGCTCTTCACCTCTGTAGACCATGACCCATTTCAATGTGTGCTGTTGTTGCGATCCAGACCTTGTTCCAGTATGTGACCAGCCTCATGAGGCAGGGATACCAGGAGGAGAGCAACCGTCAGCGCCAGCTCGCCCTCTCCCCGAAGGACAGACCAGACAAGAGGAACACAGCGCTATGAGAAGCCTCCTCTCCTGACCACGCCTCGGACTGTTTATACTCCAGCACAGAGATGTGTTTCTGTATATAGTGTATTTTACTGTCTCTTTTTTCTACATCGCTCGTGTTTGCCGCAGTCGTTTGCTATTTTATCAGAACAGATAAACAGAAAAAAAAATACAGTGACTTTGAACAAAGCACTTTATTTCTGAACTTAAATTCTGCTGCAGGACTCAGGAGCACAAGACAAATGGTTGACAAAATGTAGACTGGCTGTAGTTAAACCTGCCTTGTAATTGTGATCAACCGAAATTATGTTATTAGAAATACAGCCAATACTTTGTCTCTGTATTCAAAACTCAAATTCAAAGCCTTTCAGTAAACCAACAACTTCTAATGTTTTTGTGCTATTCGACTCTTTCATGAAAAGGTAACTAATCCACATTTCTTTTACCCATATTGACTACAACTTTAGAGGACACTTTATTGGCATTTAACATTTTAAGACGGACAGTTCGGAATGGAACTGTGGATGAAAACAAGAGGGCAAAACAATATTCACTGTACTTCAAAAAGTTAAAATAAAAACAGTAAATTTAAAAAAGGTTTATACAGCAAAGTTGTTGAGAAAATACATAAAATGTCATTTGATTTAGTTCTGCATCTCCAAACAACTTAACGGTAACTTCAGTGATTCTCTCTTTTTTTTAATACACCACACAAAAAAATTATCTAATGACTGGAACATTCTTCTCAAGATGCAGCTGAACTGAAACATGCCAGCACAGCTCCCTGGTTATCGGTAAATAAAACATAAATAGGGACTCTAACAGTTAAATAGTATGAAAGGCAGTTAATTATTGGGCTGTGTGGGTTCGGCTCCAGAGGTGACGCAGCTGCTGATGGCCTGGTTTCCGAAGCAGTAATGGTGGAGTTTCATTAAAGTTGGACTTGCTTCGTCCCTGTGTGAGTTACGAAAAAATCCTGTTCCAGATCCCCGACAGATCTGACGGGCCAGGAATAAGACATTATCATGCAAACAATGGCATAATATCGAAGAAGTCACCAGGGGTGGATGAACAGTGATTCTCAGGCCTCAGGTGAATGGAAGTAAAGCAGGTGGGGGCGGCAGACCAGGTGGAGGCCCTACCCGTTCCCTCAGATAGTACAGGCCAGTTTAGGTACCCATGATTATGTTTAAGAGTCTCTTGCTCATTGGGTGGCTTTGGTTTTCTTGCTTTTGCTTTTCTTATCTTTCTTCTTAAGTCCATCCATGTGAGCTCTTAGGAGGTTGGAGTATGCCTGTAAAGAAGAGTTTCAGCTCATTCAGCAAAAGATAATGTTCAACAGCCTTTTATGAACATCAAGGAGACCTAATCAAGAAAATCTGCATACAAAGACCGGCGAAATCCTAATGACCAAATAGTTCCACTTACCATTTGAAACTTGATTACTTCTTTGGTGCTGACCTGAAATAGGAAGAAATTTGAATTCAGCAATCAGCAACAGTTTGTGAGAAACATAAGAGATTGCAGACATATGAGGATCAAGCATTTATAGAAGCACTGTAAGCTCACCACTGTGCTAATTTTCTTCTTGCCATCCGATGCTCTGAGGAGACACTTGTTGTCTGCTGGTTCAAATGACTCTGAGTGGCCCTTTCGGGGCACGGGCTTGGTTCTCCCATCGTCTGAAAAGAATAAAGATGTCACATTACAGCTTCTTAGATGCCAAACGGGGAAACTCGAAGCTCTTCTCCCTGACTGAGCTTGAACAACGTGTTTACTTACATTTCTTTAACGTGATGACAACACTGCCAGATGTTCTGCACTTTTGAAACAGGCGGGTGAGCTCTGTGAGGAACTGGACAATACAGCGAACAACCAATTATTTTAAGAAAATGGTGAAACAAGTTTTACACAGAGTTACACACAGAAACTCAACTGACTGCCAGGACATAAAAAAATATTCAGAGCTGAAATCAGAGAACTGGGACAATTTCCCTTAAAAAGTCATTTAAAATAATTGAGTATCAGAGCAGTTGGGAGTAGACGATTAACTGACTAACCTTTACAAACCTAAATTACATTGTCTCACACTGAATTGTGTTTCTCACTTTATGAATATAACGGAGGACAACAAATAATAAAATAATCTCATCTTGTTAAATTACACAGCAATAAACTGGCATGTTTGAACATGTAGATTAAATGACTTGGTCTTAAAAAAGCAGACTATAAGCCACAAACTGTTATTGACTTTAATTTGTTTAAGCTGCTTCTGTCTTCCTTTGAAACGGCACCAGAGATCAATTAGCTAACTTACAGTGCAAGTTTGATCAATATATTGGTGTCAATGAACGAATTAGTAGCTGTAGTTTGGAGCCAAGACGCCAATGCAAGCTCTATGTGGTTTAAAAGTCAGTTTCGGGCTCTTAAAGCATTAAAATAACTTAACAAATCTTAACTATATGCCAACTAAGTCAGTAAGCTTAACGTTAGCATGCCGGCTAATGAGAGTGTTTGATGACTAGCTCGTCTGCTATTAGCTTGTCAGCTCTTACAATATGTAGTTCTCAGCGAAAATCAACACCGTCTACTTATGGAGTTATTTACAAGCGGCCCTTTTGTCATTCTCACCGAGTCGTTTTCAAGCAGCACCATGTTTCTCGCTTCAGCTTCAGCTGTAGTGTTAGCTAGGACCAAGCTAGCCGCTGTAAGAGAAGCACACGTACTACACAAGCCGGAGCCCCGCCCTGCGCGCTACTTGTCCCGACCACAGCGCCCCCCTGCGGCCAGGAGGGGAACAACACCCACTACAGCAGGGGTCGGTAACCTTTTCAGCTGAGAGAGCCGAAATCCACATATGTTAAAATATATTTCCGTGAGAGCCATATAATGTATTAATTAATATTATTAATCAAATAATTAATATCATTAACAATGAATACAACTAAAGACGTGCATTTTTAAGTAAGACAACAATTTTATATAATAAGTCTCTGAATTTACTCTTTTTAATAACGTTGTTATACTGAAGCTAACCAATAATAAATAAAACATTTCTCACCATCGATGCGACTTGTGGTGGTGCATATTTGACCGTTTCATCGATGAAATTTTATCATTGTATATTAGACACATCGTTGAACCTCTCCACCAAGCCGAATTCCTCTGTCCATTCGTGCTGAAAGGTACTCCTCTTTTTTCTTTTCGCCATCTTCTTCATCAAAAGGGTTTGCTCTGCATACATTAGCTAGGTGACTATTTTATGGAAAAAAAGGGAAGTTTACTTCTTGACCTCACAGCGACCCGAGTGAACTACTGCATTATCCAATAAAAACAGAGTATTGATGTTGGACCCTCCTTTACCCCGAAGGACAGCTGGGATTGGCTCCATTCACCCGCAGCAGGACGGATGGATTGAAGATCCGTGTTTCCACTCATGCAACTCAAATAGTACATATCTCACCCACATCTTAAAGTTGTAGGCTTTCAGTTTTTAGTTGTTAATGCTGTAATTTCTTTCCCTAACAATTTTGCATAAAGACAATGCTGAAATAAGCAGCGGCTGTTCTGATTTCCCAGGATGTGAGACAGGGTTCACACAGATGCAGAGTGAAGGGTCACGGTGTAGCCATTCCTAAACTGTTCTTTTCTCTGTTCTTTCTGAGTTGAGACCCTGATAAAATCCTGACATGTCTGTTTTTTAACAATGCCGTTTTGGTCAATGTTACTATCTGAGGCACAGTAAAAGGTAGCCACAGTGACCAACACAGTTACACTACTGTAAAATAAAGAAGTGTTTCAAACATAGCCGGACAAAACAAACAGCACCACGCTCACAGAAAGGACACTTAACTCACTTATTATTCAGTTCATTCACAAAATCTCATGGATATTGACATATATTCAAGTATATTAACATATTTAATTATAATACAGTATTTTCAGCACATCATACATTTAACAATCTGCTCAACAATCTTCTGAAAACATTAATGATAAGTCATCAAACCTTATTCATAGGTACATGATACAGTCAAAGAACTTTTCATATCAGCATTTAACATATTAAAAATGTTTTCTTTGAGCACCCACTTTAAAGAATGTGATTGTTGATATTGACAAAGATAACATAAAAACAGCAACACATCACCACAATGATTTGAGTATGGGCTTCATAATAAAATATGTGTAGTTTCTATCATCTAGATAGTGCACAGTCTGGGTGGTGCTGCAGGTCAGCGAGGCGCACGGCAAACTCAGACTGCCAGTCTCTGTCGAAGACGGTCCTGAGCTGGCTCTGCAGGGCTGTGGTCTTCCACACAGGTTGAGGAGCGTGCTGGGAAATCACAAGGCCCACTCCAGCTGTGGTCACAAAGTAGTCCCCTGACCAATTGGAGGTACCTGAGGAACAGCACCACGTTACCTTGTCAATTATTAACCAATTCAACAAACCGAATGCTCAACACACAGATTGAACAATTGAGTTTGAGGTGAGTTTAAACTCAACTAAAAATATGAGGAGAGAAGAGAATCTGTTACCCACCAATGTACGCTACTTTATCAGTCACCATGTATTTATTGTGGTTGACTCTGGAATATGGAATATCAGTCTCGTTTCCCACCGGCACAATGTACATTTTCTGCGAAGAGCATGAAAGTAAAATCAGTGGCAGAGATACAGTATGTGTGTACCCCTGGCAGATACATTTACTCTACATAATCTTACTATTTGGATGGAGATATTCTGGTGAGGGCTGTCCATTGAGGCCAGAGAGTGAAGGAAAGGCAGCATGGCCGGATCCGAGTCCAGCCCGCAGCTGATCAGCATCCGGATCTTGACCTTCCTCTCGAAAGCGGCCGCCCTGATGGCGTCGTCGATGGGTGGCCAGAATCTGCTCAATTGAAGAACCCAGAGTGAGGAAGTTAAGCAAAGGAGGCAAACGGCTCGACAGGAATTAAATGGCGGGTCAGGCTCACCTCCGGGGCTTTTCGAAGCGCGTGCTGGGGAAGTACTCCATGACAGCTACATCGACAAAGTGGTGGGCCTCTGAGATGATGGAGAGAATGGCCTCCAGGTCCTGAGTCCTCGATGGAGGACAGAACGGTGGTGGAGAACCCTGTGTGAAAATGCAAACATGAAATAAAAATAAGAAATGACAAAACCATTTTACAATAATTAGAGGTTTGGAGGTTGCTCGAAACTGTATGACAGGCACTGAAGAGACAACAGTGTCTCATCCATCAGAAGAACAGTATCCTGGAAAAAGGAAGTGAAACCTAAGGAACTCACTGTGAGGTAAAACCTGCTGGAGACATTATCACTTTTCACCAGCAGGGGGTGATGTTGGTTGATGTCAGTTTCATACTTGGCAGGCCAAGGCTGTGGCAGGGAGCTGTTGTCATGTCCCATCACCCAGTAGGACTGGAAAATCTTATGGAGGTCCTTTGCTAAACTGGAGCAGTTGTACAGAACTACTCCCAGCTCCTTCACCTGCAGGTACAAGAGAATCATGAAAGAATCAGAAAGAGTTTTAGGGTTTAAAAAATCTGTTGATGGTAGACATTCGGGCACAACCTGTGTGAGGGCTCTCCAGTCCATGTTGGCGCTTCCAACAAACATGTGTTTCCTGTCGACGATCCAGAACTTGCTGTGGAGGACGCCCTTCATCAAGCGCCCAAAGTTCACTTCCCTCACGTGGACGCCTTTAGACAGAGGGAGACACATAGAGGAAGGTGGCAGGTACAGTGCACTACAACACTACAAGCTCAGAGTACAAGACTAGGAAAGGCACTGCCAAACCTTTCTGTTTTAAGAGCTTTAAATCCGTGGAGTTGTTTCTGACAGTGGGGATGCTGGTCACCAGCCGGACCGACACATTCCTGGAGGGCAACTCTCCAAGCTCCTGCAGGATCTCCCTTCCCTGCCAAAGACAGACAGGTAGTATTAAGTACCTTTTATTTTCACAAATACAAGAAGATATCGAACCACGTGTCTGTGTGTTCAGTTGACAGCTCACAGGTATGTCAGAGGAGGAGTTCACGTTGATGTCTTCTCCAGTTAGAGTCCAGTAGAAAGAGGCTACTTCTACCTCCTCTGTTGCAATGGAGAGAAGCTCTTTCCAGGCCTTTTCCAGAGGGATCCCAAACGTCACATTGGCTTTGTATTTCATATGTTGAGGGATGCTCTCCACCAGGACCATACTAAGAGTTAAAAAAATTCATCTACTGAGAGAAATCTTTGGAGCTGAACTAGAGAAAATGATCATTAAGAGAATCATTCATCATTTATCACATTATTAATAAAATAATATGACAAAATACTTTATAACATATGTAGATATAATTAAATGAAATATACTTTATGAATGCC
This sequence comes from Terapon puta, assembly GCA_028564955.1. NCBI lineage: Eukaryota > Metazoa > Chordata > Actinopteri > Centrarchiformes > Terapontidae > Terapon > Terapon puta. The sequence goes on along the minus strand of JAOXYL010000113.1, from coordinate 14,727,670 downwards.
ATGACACATTGGCAGCCACAGAGCACATGCGTTATATGTAATTGTGGGTTTAGCCTTGAAGGTTCCACCTATTTCTCTATGGAGACTAAGAAATTCAGTTCTCATCTACTGTATCTACACCCATTAACTAGAGTGTGGATATTTCACTTGAAAGCAGTGAAACAGTCAGTTCATACAGCGCATATATATAATACTCACTCAGAGTTTTATTGTATCATAACAGCTGCTGAACCTTTTCAGCTCTATGTGTCCCCAGTGGCCATTAACAGCCACAGCAGTGTTTACACACAGCGATCCCCTTCAGAGGGATCATTACCTGCACTGGTCCGCAGAGAAATTGCTCCCGACACAGTCCCCGGGAAGAGTCTCATGGTCTTTGGGGGGTGGTGGTCGCTCCAGCACAGCAATGGCGAGCAGAATCCCCAGAACCGTCAGACAGCCCAAAACCACAGTTAATGTCACACAGCTGGTCGACCTCTAACAGCACAACAGAAAAGGGAAAAGCACGTCACACAGAACAGAGCGAAAAACTCAGAGAATATCTGAAGTCGTCTTACCCCTTTGTTTGAAACATAACTGTCATGAAGGCTTTTATACATCGAGGTCATGCTTCCTGCTCCTCTCCTATTACAGTCCAAAAGCAGGAAATTACTGCCTAACACAGAGAGTAAACACTGTTACAGTTCTGAGCACACTGATGGCAGGACTGAATAAGTTTGGTTTTCAAAGCAATGAAAGCAAAAGCAACGCACACGAGGCAGAAGCAGATCGTCAAGCTGACAAAGAACTCACTTCTTCCCCTCCTGCTTTCACCCGAAACAGAGCTTTAATGAGATCTCTGCTGATGAATATATCGCAGCACAGTTCCTGTTTTTACTTTCATTTCATATTTTCAGGCATGTGTTTGCACAGGAATTTAAAAAAAAAAAAAGAAGAAGAAAAGAATGTATTGAGTGAATTGAAGTCAGGACACAAAACCAAGTCTGCTCATCAAATTTATTTGAAAAACCTGAAATCATCAGCTAACAAACATAAATACACACTAACAGAGATTACATCCAAATCATGGTGGGCAAAAGGAGAGGAAACATACACTGAATATCAAAAACACAAGGGACGCAAATTTGACAAACGAGTACAGCTCCCAAACCTGCTGTAGCTTTGACTTAGGTGGAGTAGAGCAAAGAGGGGAAATACTATCCCATAAAAGAAGAATAGCAGCAACATGTTGAGCAAGAGGAGTCAGAAAGGACAAACATTCAATTTCTGCTTAGGTGTGTAAACAACCACCATACTTGGCTGTGTAAAGCATCATCCTGCACAGCTCTGTGGCACTTTTTAGGTACTTCCCAATTAACAATCGATCACGTGTACAATGTGGACTGGGAAGAGGGGAAACTCGCTGGTGTACTGAGTCGCCCTCCCTCCTGCTTCAAACTTTCGACAGCATCGAATGTTTACAGTCTTTCGCAGGATAACGAGGGCTTTCGGTCCGCAGCATATCAGGTGGAGGGGGGATGTCGTACTACTTTAGTGCAAAAGACGAGGTCGAGAGGTAATCTGTAGGACGTACGGATATCTTTAGACAGAACGACAGAGTCATAATCTAACGATCAGGAGTTAACTTTCACACCATTGACTTTCTCAACTTAAATGCCTAAATTACATTACTTCTCCTGTCATGTCAGGACAGAAGTGACCTTGTGACTTGAGAGGCTGGGGAAAAACCTAAACTCAGCACAGTGCTCTGACAGCTCTTAAGCATATGAAGGTCTGTGTGGGGCGTCATAAAGAAAACACAGATGACTGTCAGTCATTTTATGATTGTCTCTGGCCAAACCTCGGAGCTAGCTGTGTTTCTCAGATATGGAAAACAAAAGACAAAAATTAAAGCCCCCAGCTGGGTGTGACAAAGGTGTGACACAAATAAAAACACACTTTTCTGAAAGCAGAGAGGCCAGGAATGCTTAAAAGCTCTTGTTTTATAGCCCCTTGAGTTTGTGGTTGCCAGGTGACTAAACCAGGGGCCGAGCTCCTCCTACAGTCGAGACTGCACATTCCTGGAGGGATTTTCTTCTCCAGTTGGATCAAATATAGTGTCCACCTGCTGAGGAGGGTCCGAACAGAGTCGCTCCACTGGGAAATGTCGGCACAGTAAATACAAAAGAAACCGGCCGGTAGCAACTGTGTGATATTATGTTCATTAATCTGGCACTAGCTCTCACAAAGTCACTTTATCTCAGTTACAGTTTCTTACAAAGACTCCTAATAAATACTTTTTACATTCTTTGATAAATCTGGTCCACAAAGAGAAAAAACATGGAAAATTAAAAGGGAAATGCAATGGGTTTACTGAGGATAAAGTACACCAAGACCTGCAAGGTTTTTACTGCAGTTCTTTCTACCCAAAAATATATCATTCAACCCAAATATCCTCAAAAATGTGATTTGTCACTAAGACATAGAAATCTTATTGATTAGTAGATTTCCCTGAGATGTTTCTGCTCAGGCTGGTTTTCAAATCAACCAAGTTACAACAAGCTTTTCTAAATCAGCAATGTTGGTCATATCATTGGCAAACACCTCTAACACACGGAAAATCAAGTATAGCTTTGAGGTCTGTCTCGGGTGTTTTTACTGAAGCATTTTAGTACTTCTTTAAATCACCACCTCACACGTAGGCCTCCAACTGAGTGTATTTTAAGGGCGTTTAGTGCAGGCTTCACTGGGAAGTACACCACTGTGTAGGTGTGAAGTGCTCATAGTGCAGTAGTGTGTATGTTTGGATGCAGAGGAGGCTGCAGTTCTGTGTATCACTTCCCCTCCCTCTTGGTTTCATTGTGCGCACAACGGTCTGACACCTGCTGTTGTGGGATTTCCACCAGAGGTTCAGCTCCGTGCTCGACATCTCAGACCAAGTATCCCTCTCTGAGATCATCCGGTGTCACAGCTGCTCTCCTGACACTCTCGCCAGGCCTCGGGCCGCCACCGCGCTTGCAGGCGGAGTGGACTGTTCTGAAGTCTCGTGAGGTGGGGGGTCTGGAGGGCCGGACTTCAGATGAGTAGGAGGCCTTGGATGCTTCTGGCTGCTCACTGGGCTCCATGACTGTGTTAATGACTGCAGAAAAAGAGAGAATCAAATACAACAGTTATATGAGGAATATTTATATTTCTATTATTTGCATTGCTTCTAAAGGGTCAGGCTGACTCACCCTCAAGTTGTCGCTGGACTCTCCTGAGTTCTTTCAAGATGGACGTGATTTCCTGCAACACAGATGTCCAACTTAGCTCAGAGTAACAGCATTAAATGGCAAATATTTAACTTAAAAATTGCAAATCACTGACCTTGTTGGAGGTTTTAACAACAGGAACGTCATTGTCAGAATTAACCTTGGCCTCAATTTCTTGCCAGATATCTATCCTGTCCTGGAACAGTACCCTGCGTGCAGGATGTCAGATTCAGTAATTACAAAGTGGGCTTCTTACAGAGCTCTTTGAAAAGAGAGAACCTACAGCTTTGTGTTCAAAACACAACGTATTTAGTTTGAAAAACGGAGCATAACAAACATGCTTGAAGCTTTTTAACTGTGGGGACTTTGTAAAAGTAAACCCAATCAAGAATACTAAAACAGATTTTCATTCTTTGTACCAGATTTTTGAATGAAATAAAGGTCGGCAAAAAAACATTTTTGACTAACTTTCAAACACCAACATGTTTATGTACATCCAATCTATTCAGAAGATTAAATCTCAGTCCTCTCAGTGCCACACTGTCTGTCAGACTATAAGTCTGTGTGTTGACTCACTCATTTAATAAGATTATTGGCTCAGTGCAGTCTGGTCGTCAGACAGGATCAATAAAGTTTTTCATCAGACTAAGCACAGGAAAGGATGTTTATTTGAGTGTGTTTTCTTAACATCTTACTTAATTTTGTCAGCGAGCTGCTCAGTGTTTTCTCTGATGGTCATGATGATCTGAGACACAGGATTTAGCATCAGGTTGTCCACGACGAGCTGGAAGACAAAACAAAATGATTTATAATGGTCCCACAGCACATTAAAGAGAGGCAAAGTGATATGTTGGTGTCAGACCTCGTCTCTGCTCCGAGCTCGCTGCCTAGAGAACTGTTCGTGGTCACTCGAGCTCTGGTCAGGTTCCCTTGTTGATACAGAGCTTGGTGGGACTCTCTGGTAGTTTAATCCAGCCTCTGGAATACGATGAACCAGCTGCAAACACAATCAGGTTTTAGAAATGAGTGTAAAGGTTTAACACAGGCAGAGAGACTCTGGCTGTAAAGAGATAACTCGATATTGTACTG